>JAGTTF010001444.1:30169-46096 GCA_019095985.1 Streblospio benedicti | reverse complement strand
GGGGGGGCCCTGGAAGGCCGGCCACCAGGGTCCACGCCAGGGTCAGTAAATGTCGCTGTCAACTCCGTCCAGCCTGGCTATGCAGGTGTCCGTTTGCGACGCTCTACGTTACCACGCCTCATCAGGGGAAAAGCGTTGAAAGGGCATCAGTAGCATTTCCACGTAGCTGGCTGAGGGTTGCATCTTGACAGGAGGGGTCCTGCCACCTTGTGGTCATCAACCGCCCCCTGGAGTTAGTCTCAGTGGGAGGGAGGTTGTGAACAACTGAGAACGGCGTCGTTGCTTGGCAGGATGTGCAGACCACCCGACCTCCCATGGTATCATTAAAGGAAACAGTGTATGGAATATGTGTGCTCTGGCATAGCGTCTTGGAGGCATAGGCAAGTCCCTATTTCCCCGTCCTGCTGTTGTACTAAAGCCACCCCCACGCCATCAGGCTGGCGTCCACCAAGTGACAATCTTGCCTGGGCCTGGGGTGGTGCAGAAGAGGTAGAGATTCCAGGAAGTCTACCGCATTGCCTAACGCCGTAAGGCACTTCAAGACGAGCCAAACTTCACATTCTTCTCAGTGAGCTCAGTGAGGGGTTGGCTATCTCGCTGTGGTGAGGGAACAAGGCAGGGATAATATGACGGGAAACAAATAGGTGCGGGTACTGTCAGGCTATTAGGCCCTGTCTAGTCCTTCAACGCAGCCATCCGGGACCTCCTTGGTCGTATACCATCGGCCCTGCCCTCATGCTCTGAGCAGTCCACACGGTAGCGAAGGTGTCAATCGAGGGCTTCAACTGGAGGTTTAGCGGATATGGGCCGATCAAACATAGTGGTCAAGTTGGCCAGTGCAGAGAAGTCATGGCTAAAGGCCAGGACGTCACTCACACACACGGGGCACCCAGATCACACAACGTCTTACAGCACCATCTCCCCCCAACCAGCAGCATTGCAGGGGCCGAAGGGCATCGCCTCCACCCTACAGCCCATGATGAGCTACAAAGCCATCTTCTCAGCGTCCCCTGGGACATTGCCGTCCCTTCTGCATTCAGACCAAAGAAAGCATCCCAGGGCAACTTGGAGGGGCTGGATCATGCCAGACCCCAAGCCCAAGGCCCCCTTCGTCCACGTGGTAGTCATGTTTCACGGGCAATGCATACCCCCAGTATACTTTTCGTGGGTGATTTTATCACTAAAGCTGACTTCGCCGTCCCAGACACCACAAAAACATCACTGCGGGGGGAACCACCTCAAACAGTCGTCATTCCTGTTCACTCGTCAGTACGCCATCTTCAGGGGGCATACACTGCAGTTGTTAAGGAGTGCGGGCGCCGGCACTTCCAGATCACACTGCTGGGAAGTTCCCCCACTCCTTTATATTCCAAATCCTTCCTCCCAGTACAACACGTCACGACTCTTCATCAGGGCCCTGATGAAGAACATATCAAATGACCTGGGATCAACAGTTGGGGAAGACCACTTTGAGCCGTCCTGTTGGGTGTTATTTTTGTTGGCAGTCATGGCTGCTACACGATACACCTGGCAACACACGGACTCTGTTCGCTTCACTCAACCCTGAAGGATGATGCTGACTCACTCCACTCACGGGTTCCCTAGGGGTGGTCAGGGCGACCTGCTTAACCTGGGATCTCTGTAGGCGTCTGGTTATGGGTGTGACTTGTGCAGTCATCTTCCTGGGGATCCTCCCTTGAAATAGTTCTGGTTTTCAACCTTGAGGATATGTAGCCAGGCTCGTTAAGCTGACACCTGCTCTAGACAAGTGACCATGTGCACTGAGTCTGAAGCCTTGAATGCCCTCCACAAGGCAGTCCTGTACTAGCCCCCCACCACGCATTTCCATGGGGGAGGTTTCGGCCCACCTCCCCAGCACCTCTTACGCTTTTCCCTCATGGTGTGGGATGCAGGTTTTTAGGCGATGATCAGGTACGAGCCACAGGGTACCCCCAGGCGTGTGATCGCTGCTCGACTCTCACGAGGCAAGTCTCTTCCTGCAAGCGTTGTACTGCTGTGTGGTCCCGAATCTGGCCTTTTTCCGTGCCAGGGGTAGCACCTGGAGGGAAGGCAAGCATCTCGGTTCGGGGTGTGAGTCTCCCCGCCACTGTCCTGGCAGAAAGGGTCCGATGCGGTACCATCCCATCACCGCCCCCTGGACCAGTCCTGAGCATTCATCCATCCAGGGTGGTCAGGGTGCAGGATGTCCATTAGCCTTCAACAGGTGCTGAGACTCAGCCAGAGGAGGATCGAGTCTCAAATCCCCTCCGTGTAGTACCTGTGGCTTGCCGCCATGCTCACTGACCCCGGAGTGTCTGCAGCTCAACAGTCCGTCAAATTAGTTCCCCGCCCCCTTGGAGGACGTTCCAGGGGGCAGCGGGGGTTTGGTGGTATCAAATAGTTGTCCTGAGCGAGGGTTCCCGCGAGAGTTTGACCGCTTTTTGTTGGTCGAACATCACAGGTACATCCTTTCACCCACTGAGCAATGGGGACACTGCTTGCACACATGGACCTTCAGGGTCCTCACAGTGCCCACAGACGTCCCCGAATCGTTACCCCCCCCATGGTCACAGCACGTCCTGGGCGCAGGCAGGAGGGCCTAGGGAGTTCACAGCCAGCTGCACACTCCCTCGGGACTCCTGGTTGCGATGTATTCCCTCGGGCTCCCAGTCCCCCGAGGCGTTCTCCCACATCCTGGCGCCATTCTTCTTAATTCACCAAATGCCTCGGGGCCTTTCCCATGGGTCTGTTTTCCAGCCACAGGGCCCACCCAGACGCCAGGGCAGCATGCTGCCTGAGCATCCGGCATAGCGTGCAGGTGGTCTGTCCGGGGCAAAAGTTCACTGTTCCCACTCATGACCTGGGCCGGACGATGATGCATGGCTGGTCCCCTCCATGTGCCCCCACTCCCACCAATCAGAGGGGTCCGGGTAGGGGCGGCCTTGATGGGGTCCATGAATCAGCGAAATCGAGGCTGTGTATCTTTCTACAGCGCCTACATAAGGGCTGGGAAAAATAGCGTGAGCTGTGTTTTCACCTCACATGGGAGGAGAGCATGTGATCTCTCCACCTTCCCTCTTTGACTGACAAGGAAAGCTCAATGTACACGACATAACATAGCCATCCATACGTGTCGTGGACTGGGGCCGGGCTTCCGGGTCAGGATTCGGAAGCCTGGCCCTTGTTGCACACCGGGGTCATCCTGGGCACGCAGTGCGCACTGGGCAGGTGACCACTGGTGTGTGCTCTTACTTCTCTAGTGGGGACCCCGACCTGCTTCCATGCGGTGACCACCTCTAGGAGACAGGCCCCCGCTATGCGGAAGTTGAGGAGGTTGATGGCCGCCACCAAGAAGCACATCCAGGTCTCAAACACACCAGGTACAATGCAGCCACGTAGGTGCGCAATGTAATGCACAGATGTGTTGGAGTCCTTCTTAATAATTTCAGCCCATCCAGCATGAATGATCGCGCGGTGTCTTGGGAAACCACTCCATGCCAGAGGTTCGTGGGTCCAAGTTTTGAGTGTAGGCAGTCCTTCCAGGGTCCTGCGTCTAAACCCTTCAATGTCAACCATATCCGGCAATGACTTGAGTATCACACTCAATGAAGTGCAGAAACCATGCCTCTACATCACCACTGCTGCCAGAGGCAAGAGGGTTCAAATCCCGAATCCGCCTGGTAATGGGCCACCCCATGTCCAGGGATGAGGGTCGCCACCTGGGGGCACACGCAGCAAACACCCCGACCTCGTCACATAAGGATGTATCTTGGCAGGGGTCTTTTGCGTTATGTTCCAAAAGCGAATGTTCAGATGTCAGTTTACATGGTGAGGTCGTTATGTCCCTGTTCGACGTTCACTGAAGGCATCCGTCACAGGGCGATCCTCGGAGGAGTACGAGTGGGGGCACCCCTGGTATCATGGGAGCAAGGCTGGGACCATGCCCAAGTAGCGACCCAAGTTGATAAAGTGTCCGCAGTCGGAACCGCCGGTTAGGCCTTGATCAGTGGTCATTGCAGCAATGCTAGTCAAGGTGCCTCCTGGTTCACGGGTGCATAGTGGGGCAGGCCGAGTACAGGCTTAGCCCCTTGTGTGCCCTTGGTGCAGGCAACGTAACGTCTCAATGACGCCGTTTGCGAGCACGTTGGAGGGGTGCGTTGGCGAGGCACGTAGCTTGCTGGGTCGAATGACCACATCCTGGGAATCGTATAATCAAGGGAGATCCATGTGTACCTGCGACAGACTGCTGTGGGTGACAGCAGTGGAGGACCTTCTTGTCGGGATGTCGACGGCATCCCAGGGGATGACCAGTCATGACCAGCGGCAGAGGTAATCCCAGCTGCAGGCACGAGGATTGGGGGTGACCCCCTTGGGTTCACGGGTGCACAATGCAAGCCGTGGACCAGGTGCGACCCCGACAGGACCGGAGGTCCCAATATCCCATGGATGGGTGTCTACAGGCGGAGACGCCGGTCAAGCAGTGGTCAGTGGTCCATTCCAATCAGGTCATCACTGGGCCTTGGGAGCCTGAGGCAAACCGTGGACCAGGCGTCACCCGCACCGGGGCTACTAGTTCACACACCCCTGGGCAGTTGCCCGCCGGGGAGGAATGTTTGCTGGATGTTTCCTGGTGGTCAAGTCCATTGGGTCAGTTAGGCGCACACCGGGCCCAAGTCCCGCTTGCTCATGGGCAATTGCCCAATAGTGAGGACAGTGGCAGGGTCAGGCCCATCAGCTGAATCGGCAGGTGTGCACCGGGCTGTATCCCCATGGTCTCAGGCCAATGCCAGGCAGTGGTGGCGTTCGCCGGGTGACATCTGGCGGCTGGGACTAGCATGACCGTCAGGCTGACTGGGGTCTCCAGATCGGGGGTTGCAGCCCTCGAGCGGGTTGTCAGGGGTTGTTTGGGGGACTTCTGAGACCATTCAAGTGCATACTCCCACAGTTATTAGGACCGACATCGGCGTGAAAATCGAGCCTCTCTGTACATTCAACGTTCAACGTGCAACATTCCACGTACAAGCTCAACGTGCAACAGTCAAAGTGCATGTTCAAAGTCTGTAGGGTGTTTCGCGATCCAGTCGGAGACCGAGCATGGGTGCTGGTCAACACACGCTTGCCCAGCCCCGGGGATGTTCAGGGTCCGAGTAGCGGTGAGTGTGAACCAGCATAATGCGTTACATACATCGGGTGCGCATAGCAAGTCTGCCAACAATTTCGCTTTTAGACAGAATTACAACGGGTTCCCCAGCACCAGCTGCGGAGGTATGCGTGGGGCATGGGTATCCTGTTGTTCAGGGATTCTTTGTCTTAACAAAATATGACGCCTCGTCATTGATGCGACTTTGCTGTTTTTATGCAACCCCAAGCAGCAAGAGTCATAACGTCCTCGTGTTGCCAACGTAGATAGTGACCAACAACGTCCCAGGTCTCAAACTCTCCTCCGGCCCCGCATGTATGCTTGGGTATAGAGGGGTCAAGCACTATGGGGGGAGCTGGAGTGATGGTCATCACCCCATGGCAGACACTGGTCAACGGACAGCCCTGGAGGTGTCCAGTGACTAGGCGGATGTAGATGACACAGAGACCCCCAAGCAATGGGTAGGCACAACGGTCGGTGGCCCGTAGTTGGTCGGAAATAGTCACCATGCAGGGGGGGACGGGGTCACTGCCCGCCTGACCCAACCTGGGGGGGTCAGCGGTGGCAATGACGGTCCAGGACCTATTTACGTTGATGTTACGGCTCCTAGTGACCATGACGGGATTAGCATTGCGAGGATGAACAACCGACTCAGGGGGACGTAATGGTCAAGTGTCCTTATGCTCTCACGCCGACGCACGTCCCCAGGCACAGTCCCAAGAACCCGCATGTGCATGCCGTGTTCTTGGGAAAGGAGGTCACAATGTAGTACACTCGTACGTGTCAGACGTTTGGGTGTACATGCCCTAGACCAGCGGGGTTTCCAGGAACCCGTAGGCGCGTGCCTTGTCCCTGGAAAATGGGTCAGGAGGCAGTGTCCTCAATAAGCATGCCTCGAGCGGGAGGTCAATGCCCCTACCAGTGCGTGTTGAAGGTAAAGATGCTCCGGCCCCTGGCGATGCTATGAGGTGACCTAGACCTAGTAGACGGTTGGCGCAGACATGGAAGCTATCGAGGGGTACTTCAGCAGGTCCGTCAAATACATCACTTTTTCGGCCTTTCACTGACCCCGGGTGTGAGGTGTCTCGCATGGGTACTTCAGTGGGGTGTCCACCATTTCCGCTTAGCGGGAACACTCCCATAGGAGGGGCTGGTTACTCAGGTTACTCCAACAATGCCACGTAGGACACCACCTTTTCTGCCTTTCACTGCACTCGTCCACACCGCGAAGGGTGCGTAGGTCTGGTTACATGAAGGCATTCAGGCCACAGGGGGTTGTACAGCGTGTACGTCCCTACGGCCCCACGCCAATGCACAGCATGTCCTCAGGCGCAGTTCCAGGAATCCGCAGGTGCATGCCGTGTCCCAATGCAGCACACTCGGATGTCAGATGTTCGGTGCACATGCCCTTGATAAGAGGGGTTCCAGGAACCAGTAGGCGTGTGCCTGGTCCCTGGAAAGTGGGTCAGCATGCACAGCTACGTTCGGCGTTTGAATGTAGGTGCTGGATTCCCGGGAAGCCGGGTGGTTATGTCGAGGTGCTAGGCCTGTCCTTGTTAGGTGACTCCTGTCCTTGTTGGCTGCCAAGTGACCTGCCCCTGGCACACGTCGGACGTTCGTGGTTGTCATACCACACGCCCAGGCATTGCTGGCCTCCTAAAGAGAGGTGAGTCGCGATCAATACCCGAGGTCATCCTAGTGGCAGGGAGAAAAGGGGGGGTACCGGGGTGTCATGGGAGTAGGACTCAGACCATTAACCTGAGGTGGCCCCAGCCAGTGTACAGATCCCTGCGCCCGCAGAGGTGTCCACTAGCAGGGCTGCCAATCAGGTGCTGGTCAATGTTGACTGACGATATGATCATCAAGGTGCCCCTGGACTCATGGGTTCATGGTGGTGTAGGCCGTGCACCCCCAGCCCCAGACCGTGCTCTCCGCCACAGGGCGTTGGGAGGTTGTGAGTTGGGATGGCGTCCAAAGGGCCACTTGTGGAAGTGTGACCAGTGCTGAGGGACACCTTCCCTCTCGGGACAGTCCTTGGCAGGAGGGGCAGAGGCTCCCTCCCACAACCCCTCGGCTGGTCTACCGCGGGTGTTCCCCTGGCTTGCGTGCCAGGCCCAAAGAAAAGGGGCGTCCACCAGGAGGTTGACCCATCCACAAGTGAGGTTGACACAGGTTGTCACAGGTTTGCTTGGAGTGCCCTCTCCTGTTAGCCGTGGAGCGCCGTCCAGACCTGCGTGTAGCAGGCGGCAGCTCCGTGGTAGCAGGTCGGAGGAGTGCGGACGGCAACACCAGTCGGGCCCTCCTGCCCCTGTACTCCAGCGGCCCAAGGGCCACTTCCTCCAGGCGATAGGACTTCTGTAGGTGTGCCGGTAGTCATCGTTGGTGTGGGGTCAGAGGTACTGACCCCAGGTTGAAACGGGCCGACGAATGTACTCGATTGGTGAGCCATGGCCTCCCCCGCTTATTCTCGCCGACTGACCTCAAGGCGTAGCTACTAGGGACGCCAGGGGGCTTCCAGAAGCCACAATGTCCGTTTTCCTTGTTCACTAACAATGAGGGGGTGCCCCGTGTGTGCGTACTTCAGCTGCCTAGAAAACCCCTTTGCGCTATCCAGTTGGTTCGATATTCACATAGGTGGACTGAGGTTTACCAGGCCACCTCCTCCAGGTTGGATTGACGGACCTCACGAGGGGACTTCGCACAATGCTGGCGACAACAAGCCTCGTAATCTGCATACAATTCACGTAATTACCAACTAAAAGTGTCTACACACACGTACAAATGTCTTGAAAGTATGTCCATCTTCGATCGGTGTGAGTTTAGACAGTGAAAGGGGCCCCGAATCCAAGGATTTGAGGGTGCTAGTTCCCTACCAAGTGTTCGCTGCCACTTCCAAAGCTAAACTGATGGTTTTGTAGCTTGCAAACACGACGACAACTTCCTTGTCCTGTTTCCAAGCAACCATGACATAAGGGTAAAAGAACGTTAAACACACGAAGAACGTAAGCACGTGGAACGTAACCCTAACTATGCCCGTGCAACACTTATTTCTTAATTGCCTCACTAATTGGGGTGGATGCTAAAATCCACCGGCCTCAGCAGCTACTCTAGCTTTGCTTACAATACATTTGACAGCAATTTTTTATTTGTCATTGCATAAAATCAATACTTTGCTGTGCTCCAAGTCCAAAATCCGCAATGAAAATGGAAACTAAATGGCTGTAGCTTTTTTCTAGCAGATGAATTTTTTTTTTCATTTTGTTGCATATAAAGATTATTATATGGCCATGAAAATTAATGAAATCACGGGCAATATCACGGGCAGGAGCACTTTGCAACATTTGGCTCAGGGAGTAAAAAAACAAATAGATAATGTTGACACAATTTAATGCATAGCTTTTCTAGCAAATTCCCACCTCTTCCCTTGTTCAAACTTGCTTGCCTTCTGCTTTGCTACAGTACAACAGCCACGTAGTAGGAAAATGTTCCATGAAAGTCAATGCCTACCCGTGAGGACGACAAATCAGTTACAGGAACTATATGTACATGCCTTATTTCTAAGTAAACACTGCCCGTACCCACACTTAACCCCCAGTATATTTTAGAAACAAAATATTGTACAGTACTGGTCTGCAGCATCTGCACTGTCCTGACACCACCCACCACTGTTCTATCTCCCCACCTACCCACCCCCCCCCCTCTGCACCCATCACTATATCCCGCTACCCATTCCGATACCACCTGCACCCTGTCCTGATAGCCCACAGCCATCACCACATCACTAATCAATAATGAATATTGCATAATACAGATGAACACCAACTAAACTAAACTGCTCTGGCAACCCATCTATCGTTGTGACAGCACCCACTACTGTTCTACCCCCAGCCGTATCGCCAGAGATAGTTTAATGCTCTTTGGTCTCACTGAAAGAGGGCGTTATGATTACTGCTTGGAGGTTGCTGGAACGTCTGTTCGTATTGATTGGCGTCAAATGACTCCAACAGGAATACTATAGGGCAGGTGTTTGCTGCTGTAGTTATGTCGATTACGTAAGCACCATGCTGCAGTAATGAAGGCCAAGGACGTTTGGATGGCAATTTTCACCGATTTTGAAATAAATCTTGAAATACACGAAAACCCGACAGGAAAGAGGAAAATGAATGCGACGTTGCAAGACAGAAGGTACGTGAGATAGATTTGAGACCAACGTAAGCCGTCTCCACCCAGCCAACATTGCGTGATGCGTGTAAGTTTGAAAATCCTTAAGCGTATTTATATATATAGATATTGACCTCGCCCATGATATATTTTTTCAAAATGGCTGCCAATATCACGAAATTTAAGAAAATTTTGTTTATAAGTATTAATTATGGACACATAGCAAATCAAACCAATTGAAATAACAAGTCTGCATAACTTCAGTCTTTTAATTCTGTTTAACAAATTTGATATGCATTCAGTGGCAGATCGGGGGGGGGGCAGGCCCCCATGTCAAGTTATTTTTCAATTGTGCACTATGAATTATATAATCTCAGTAGGAATAACAGGAAAAAGTACTTTAGTATACTTCAAATAGCACTTAGAATGCAATATTTAAGGTGCAAATTAAAAAAAAATCTGGGGGAGCATTGCCCCAGACCTTCCTATACAGGCGCTGACCCTAAGGGCCGGTGGTCATTCCCCCACGGACTCATTGAACGTTTCCGGGCGCTATGGTTAATCCAAATCTTGGATCTGCTACTGCATTTTGACAGAAAAAATCGATAGCTATGCTCCAGGTCTAAAAATTGTAACGGATTCCACGTTCAGTAAAAAAAAAAGGTTTGTCGCTAATAACTACGCTCAGAATGCATGTGATTAAAAAATACATATAACATAAAACTGACACTCACTTAATTTCCTTTTCAAAATAACTACAAATAGAAGAAATAATGCTGGCTTTTGAAGTCACCCTCACCCCCTTTTTCCATCATCCTTGGCCTTCATAACAGCTGAAAGACCATCATACATACCCCTTCTTTCAAACACAGTTTTCAAGTGGCCAAACTGAAACCCTTTACCGAATCCTCACTGTCAGGCAACAAATTACTGTCGATCTTGAGTAAAAGAAAATTTACCCATTGATCTAATAACACTTATCATGCTTGCACTAACATCAATATCTGCGTTGAGGGCATTTTCATCATTACTTTTGTCCAGCATATCCATTGCCCCATCAAACGTGACATAGTCATCCCCACTAGCCTTATGTTTATTTCAGAGAACGGCAGGTCTTTCACATTTCCATGTTTTCTATAAAGATTTTTTTATTTCTTGTAGACATGGTAGTACTTCTCTGTTTATATTGTATAATCACCCAAAAACAGAAAAACAGCAGTTCATGCTGGCTGCACACCAGATCAATAACGGATCAATAACTGCTTGCTGCAGCGTAAGCACTCTGTTGCTGAGAATCACCTTAAGCTGCGGCGATTGTCGTAGGGAAGTACTATGTTGCCTGTTTTCCTGTGATTGTCGTGAGTCAGGGCGCCTGTTACGTGATTGGCTCTGATAGTTGCGTTGACCATGATTGTCATAACGGGACCTATTGTCGGTGTCCTGGTGGCCTCGGATGTCGTATCTCGATCTGTAGTTGTCGGTGTCCTGGTGGCCCTCGTAGGGTGGTTGATTAATGGCTAGTACAGGGGGCTTGGTTGAGATTGCCAGGCGGTGCTCTACCGTTTTTGGCACAAATTTGAGCCTGGAGGAGGGTTGTGGGTAACATGAGAAGCACTCTTTTGCGCGATCTCATCCCACAGATTTTGGATGTACACATCCAGCTGTCTGTCTTGGTCAGTGATATTGCATTCCTGCAAACGGTTGCGTAATTTCAGATTGAAATAGCCCACAGATTCTGTGGCCCCCTGTTGATGCTGAAGGCGGGCTGCCCTGGTGGTGGGTGGTTGGTGAGCTATGGAGAAAGCCCTGGCGAGGTTGGCCATTGCCGTGTCATAGGTAACATTGTCTGAGGTGGGCATACTGTTGTAATGCACTTTTGCATAATCGAGCAGCACTGTAGGCAGGAGGGCTAGACGTTGTGGGTCGTCCGTGGGCCATTGTAGATACGTGAAGGTGTCCTCGAGGCTAGACCCGCCATGTTTCAAAACTGGAGTCTTGGGCACCGTTGAAGGTAGGTGCCCTTATTTTAGGGCGCATCGGGTCGTGTTTGTGTTGGTTTTTGGCCATCTTGTCTATTAAGTCTGCCAGGCAACCTGCGAGGGCGTAGGCTGGATCAGCTGCAGGGTGCACTGGGAGTTGATTGATGCCAAGTGGTGGCTGTCGGAGTAGCCTGGGTCTACTGCATGCTGTGGTGGAGGTTGATCGATGCCAGATGGCGGGTGGTGGGAGCGCGTGTTGCCAGCTGGCTGGTTGTGGAATGGCAGGGTGCTGGGTGGCATGTGTGGATCACTGCTGCCTGCATGGCGTGTTGGCATGTATATGCCGTCACGGACTTCGCCATATGGTTGCTTTTGGGCCCGAGCAGGAGTCGGCAGAGGACGGGCGGGTTGTTGAGGTCCTGGTGGAGTTGGCGAGCATGTGGTCCTGTTGAGCCAGTGTCATTTCTGTTTAGTAGACCAGCTCTTTGGTGTATTGTTTATGCCGTCTGTTTGGCGGCCTCGAAGTGCATGCATGTCTCGAATGGTGGCGGCGTTTTCGTGTTGTAACGTTTTGATATGTTTTGTATTGTCCATCTGAACAACTTTGAGGTGGGCTATTTGTTTGTCGGCCCTTTTATCTGCGGCTGCCTGCGATTGTTGGTGATCTTTCAAGCTGTGGGCCAGGTCGTTAGTACGTGTTGTGAGCTGGTCAATGTGCGTGAGCAGATCAGCGGTTAATTGAGATGTGGTCTGGATCATAACCCTTTTAAAGTCCGCGTGGAGGTTGGTGATTAGCTGTTTTTGGGTGTTGGTGAATGTGTCCAGCATGTGGTTGACCATGTCTGAAACATCCGTAGGTGTGATGGAATTGGAGTGGCGCACGGGAGAGAGAGAGCGCGAATGGGCAGGCGTGGTGTTTGCAGAGTGAGGCGAGTGCTTCATTCTGTCTCCGAGGGACCTGTATTGTTGTTGCAGGTTCTCAATGGCATTCATCATTATACTGGTGCGATCAGGTTGAGTGAAGTGTGGAGGTTTGTGGAGGTCATAGAAGGGGTATTGAGTGTAGCGCTCATGTCCAGGTGGTGCATATTATGGGTGGTCGCAGAATTCCAATCCATCCTCATCCTGTGAATTGTCTACCATGTCATCTAAATCGATGCTTGGAGCATCAGATAAAGGGCGTTTGTTAACGCCATTATCTCTCACCCGGATCGGAATGTACTGCTGGTGGCGGTCGTCTTGTAGGACTGGCGTTTGCTGACCAGGTGGGATTTCTCCTGACGAGTCAGTTTCAATGTGGTCGGCTGAGATGTTAGTGTTAATAGGGTCATTTTTTCCGGTCAGTTGGCCTTTGATGGCCACGGGCAAGAACTGGTCGAGCAGGCTGCCAGCTGGGCCCAGATAGGGCTTGGGTGGCTGCTCCTCGTGAGGCGTGGGTCCAGTGGGCGTTTTGGCGCTCGCGTGGGCCTTGGAGTTCGGGTCTGCGGGCGCGCTGCTCTCGGGGGCGGGCGACGTCGATTTGGCGTGGGGGTTGACGTGGTCGCTGGTGTGCGACGCTGTGTTTTGGACATTTGTAATGTCGCATTTTTAGCGCCGGTTAGCGCTGCTGTCTGGGAGGTGGCGGGGCTGGCTGCGGCAGGCAGGTTGGGGGTGGAGGTCGATATGGGGCCGGTCCTGGCTGTAGGCGTCTGTGACGCCCGATGAATGCATGCTGGGTGGTGCTCTATAGAGATTCCTGTTGTAGACATCCGCGCCTGGCTGGGTCGTGGTTGCCGTGTGCCGTGTAGTAGTGCGATGTCATTGTCCGACCGCATGGGGGTATCGAGAGTCGAGGTCGCCACACAGGTCAGAATTATTTTTGTGGATTTCCGGCTCGGAGTCCATGGTTAAGGCGCGTGAGGCGCACTTGTCGCTGGAAAGTTGAAATAGGCGGTTTGGATGGCTAGCGCTTGTGCTGCTGAGCGCGAGAAACAGGCGGGTTTTTGGCGTAGGCGGCGTTAGTTATTGGGGAAGTGGGGAAACGTGTCGGGAAGTCGATGATGACTTCACCAGATTATGCAGGTCCCGGGAAACTGATGGGGTAGAGAAAATGTCCCGTTGTCGCGTGATCGCAAACGCCTGAGCACATGGGATCAATTTGAAATTCGCAGACTTGTTCCCTAGTTGGAAATAGAATGAGTTCTCTCTGCAGATCGTACAAGCAGCAGCTAGTTGGGGGTTAATTGACTTACTTGATGTGGTGTCCATATGTCTGGTGAACAATGTTTGAATGATGATCGCGTGTATCGCCGGGTGTGGCTCAAGACGTTGGCGCCTCCCTGAGGGAGTCGCCAGATGAGTGACGGTGTGTGTGGTTTTCAGCAGCCTGGCCTCGTTAGCATGATTGCTGGTCCCTTGGTATCAGTCAAGACGCTGGTGGCAGGCCGGGCGCAGCTGGAAGTCGTTGATAGACGGCTGATCCCTTGGGGCAGCCGGGACACAAGTTGTTGGTCCTCAGTGTACACGCGAGTGTGGTGGTATTGCATGGTATTGTGTTGTATGGTTGCTCACGAGCAGCGTGTTGTCCCGTGGGGGAAGAGACGAGTGCTGAGCTGAGTAGGCGCGATCTGCAAAAAGATGAAGTTTAGTGAAAGGTTGATTCAATTGGTGACTTCTCCATTGAGGCACTGAGAACAAGGCGTTAGTCTGCTTTGTAGTTTATTTGGCAACTAATTGTCTCACGCGCTGCCCCTCCTATAAGCCTTCATAAGACTTAGTGCTTGCACGTTAGTAGGTGCACGGTACCTGTTAGCCTACTAGCGGATTGCTAGGGGCTCACGGGTAATGTGTACAGGACGGCATCTGCCATTCCACGACACGCCACTGGCAAGAGTAACTCTGTGACGAGGCGCAGGGCCCTTCACCGTCTTCTTCAGAGTCACGTAAACATGTGTCACGTCCACCTCTAAATTGGACACTTCCGTGTGCTGCGAATATAGTGTGCCTCTGTGGCAGAAGTCTGCCGTCTTTCTTCTTTTTTTTTCATTGTGGCGAGGGAGCGATCTCCCCCATGGACCGGCTTTCTGGATACTGGTACCCATTGTCTTCACGCTGAGAGTCAGCAGGCAGCTCATCTGCAACCTGTACCCTCTCCTTTCTGGTTCAGCGGCGCGCATGTTACCTGGCGTTGCAGCTCAGTATGGCTAACACACGCGGCTTCCCACATGCTTCCCTGCAGTGAGCTCATCCCACGTGGTTGTAGCAGATGCATGAACAGGAAACAGTTCTGTTTCCCAGTTGGCATGAGTAGGACCACTTTAATTCAGCAGTCATCCCCATATGTGTTGATGCTAGAAGCTCCTTTCTCATTTGTGACTTCTCCCTGTGTCCGTCTTCCAGGTCCGGTAGCCTCTCGTGGCAACTATGGTAGGTAGTTGTGTCGCGGTCTTACACTGTAATGTTATTCGTCTTCTGCATAGCAGGGCGGGCCACGGGCATCCCGCTAACCCGTCCTGTTGCAGAACGCTCAACTAGGTGTATGTAGGGTAAGTAGCTAGCCTTCCCTGCCGTTCATGCTCCTGGCCTGGAGAGGGGGCAAACCTGACCGCAGATGCCCAGTGACTGGTCCTTGCGGGTGAAAGAGTCCCTTTGGTGTGGTTTCCGGGTGAAAATCAAGACCAAAGCGACTCCCTTCCACCTCTCTCTTGGCCACAGCGCTGCTCCACCTGCCGTAAGTCTGACTCTTATGATGCTTGGTAGTACAGACCCCCTTTCCCTTTGAGAGGGGTTACGGGCGCCTACAATCAACCGGTGTAATGGGGAATCAGTGTAATGGGGGTAGTAACAACATCCAATGTAATACTCTCCCCATCGTCGTCATCATCCCTCCAACTCTGCCAGCCAACTTTGTTACCCCATAGACTGACCAGCTTGGCTTGCTTTGATGGGAGCCACGCCCGATATGTTCCACATTGCGCCCCCTCGTCGCCCCAGTCAGATCACATGGTGGGTAAAGTTCTTCAAGGGTGAAGTTCGGCCACAAAGTTCATGGGCAAAGTTTGCAGACAGTCCGTGTTATGTAAAAGTTCGCAGTGGGAGTTTGTAACTGAAAGTTTGCGCCCACAAGAACAGTTCGTGCTGTGAGAACCCCTGTCCATGGGTGCTGATACTTTGGTTGATTTCTTGGTTTGTAGCGCCTTCTGCAGCTGTGAGAATACCCCCAAACCCCTTCTGCCAGCTAGGTTAGCGCTGACGGCGTTCTCTTTGGGCATTTCTTTTGTTTTCAATTTTACCACTATCAGGCATCAGGCCAGGATCTATGCGGCACCAAACTGTGAACAAATTTATAGGGTCTTGTGTGTCACCAGCTACGTTGCAAACCATGCTGCATCGGCCATGTTTGTCCTGCTGATGCGAGTCCACCCCTGTGGAGCAAACCTACCCTCGCCCCCAGCCGGGACTTGTCACTGACCCCACGTACTTATCATTGTTGTGTTGTTTAAGAAGGGACCTCGCCACTACTACAATGCAACAGTAACTTATTATTTTTATATGGCCATGATGGTCACCCCAGGTTTCAAGGGGGCCCCGTCTAAAAAGGGGCTTCCAAAAAAGCCAGCCCCCCCCCTTGGGGACCCAAGGCCCCCTGAAAATTGAAAAAGGGTTTCC
>JAGTTF010001444.1:8742-20195 GCA_019095985.1 Streblospio benedicti | reverse complement strand
GGTGTTTACAACTTTTCTTGACACCTTTCCGAGCGGGGACAAGGGGGCTTACCCATTTGATGTGGGAAGGCACCTCAATTATGCCCCTGTTCGAGCATTTCTTTGATCTTTTCTGCCATGCGTTTGCATACTACTTCCGAGGTGGTAGCGATATTTGAGAGAAGTGCTTGGGTTCCATTGCGTTTTAGTGTAATTTTGAGGGCGAGTGTTTACATTTGCCAAGTTTACCGTTTTAGTCATGAAGGCTGCGGTGTGTTTTTGCGTAGCACTTCTAGAATTTGTTGTTGATAAGGCAAGTAGTCAGAGAGGTTGTCCAGGTTGAAGGTGGGCTCGCCGGCATGATTTCTGGTGATTTGCACCCGTATCGGGCGTTGGATGTCTGTGATGTTCTCTTCCTCCATAGGTGTGAAGGTGGCGATGGATGAGCCTTTAGGAATGGTGACTGGTTGTTTGGTGTTGTTGCATATGAGCACTGGGACTTGTGAAGCTTGTGTTGTAGACGCCGTGGAAATGTTGTGGACGCCGCCTTTCATCATAGAAGTTTGGATTATACTGTGGAGGCCGGATTGTAGGATGACATTTGATGGTAGGCGCGAGGATGGCGGTGGATTGAGGCGCTAACTCGAGGTTTTTGTTCGTGAAAAACGCCACAAATTGGTGTCGGCATATGTATGGTGTTGTTGCCTAGGTTCATGAGAGAATCTTGTTGGATTTTATGAAGGGATGCCGAGAATAAAGTTGAAGTTAGTGGTTTTGAATACATGGAATAATAATGCTGTAACTAGGACGTCAGCCAGGTAGAATGATAGTCGTGTTTTTTTAGATAGTGGTGAGCATGGTGGCTGAGGCGGTCGTAAATGAGCAGGAACATGGTATCAGGGTGGTGATTCTTGGGTACAGTGTGCTGAGTGCTAGGCTGCCCATATTAAGAGAGCAAGGTGATTCCTTTAATGAGGTTGTTTTAATACGTACCAGGTTACTGTTGTATATTGTTGTGGAAACTATTGTTTTGGAAGTGTCCGTGGTGGCAAGGTGTGAGGGGTAACAATGTCCTGGTACAAATTCTAGTTTTTTGTGTTTTGCTTGTCATCGTGGATGACATTGACATGGGGCGGGGGACCCGATGTATCTGTTCCCTGTTGTTTCTGTTGTGGAGGGTGATCGGGTGTATCTGCCCCTATGGTCACTAGCACTGTGTTGCCTGTAGCGGGGGGCTATACCTGTCCCGGGCTGCGGCGTTGTCGTAGGAGGTACTACATTGCCTGCGTTCCGTGATTGTCGTGAGTCAGGGGGCGCCTGTTATGTGATTGGCTCCGTAGTTGCGTCAACGTGATTGTCATAAAGGGACCTGTTGTTGTTGGTGTCCTGGCGTAGTCCCGGCATGGTGGTTGATTGATGGCTAGTACAGGGGCTCGGTGGAGATCGCCAGGCTGTGCTCTACTGTTTCGGCACAAATTTGAGCCTGGCGAAAGGGTTGTGGGTAACATGAGAAGCACGCTTTTGAGCGATCTCATCCCGGAGAATTTTGGATGTACACATCCAGCTGTCTGTCTGGTCAGTGATATTGCATTCCTGCAATCGGCGTGTAATTTCCAGATTGAAATCGCCACACTGATTCTGTGGCACCCTGTTGACGCTGGAGGCAGGCTGCCCTGGTGGTGGGTGGTTGGTGAGCTATGGAGAAAGCTTTGGCGAGGTTGGCCATTGCTGTGTCGTAGGTGGACTTTTGTCTGAGGCCGGCATGCTGTTGTAATGCACTTTTGCATAATCAAGAGCAGGACTGTAAGCAGGAGGGCTAGACGTTGTGGGTCGTCCGCGGGCCATTGTAGATACATGAAGGTGTCCTCGAGGCTGACCACCATGTTTCAAAACTGGAGTCTTGGGCACCATTGAAGGTAGGTGCGCTTATTTTAGGTGCATCGTGTCATGTTTGTCTTGGTCTTTTGGCCATCTTTTCTATTAAGTCTGCCAAAGCAACCTGCAAGGGGCATAGGCTGGATCAATTGCGGGGGTGCACTGGGAATTGATTGATGCCAAATGGTGGCTGATGTGAGTAGCCTGGGTCTATGGCATGCTGTGGTGGAAGTTGATCAATGCCAGATGGCGGGTGATGAGAGCGCGTGTTGCCAGCTGGCTGCTTGTGGACTGGCGGGGTGCCAGGGTGGCAGGTGGATCACTGCTGCCTGTATGGCGGTTGTATACCGTGGAGGACGGGGACTTCGCCGTTGGTTGATGGGCCCAAGCAGGGGTCGGGGAGGGCGGCGGGCGGGTTGTTGAGGTCCTGGTAGATTTGGCGTAGCACGGGTCCTGGACGCACGTCAGCGTCCTTTCTGTTTCGTTGACCACCTCTTTGGTGTATTGTTAAATGCCGTCTGTTTGACAGTCATTAAGTACACATGTCTCGAATGATGGTGGCATTTTCCTGTTGTAAAATTTTTGATATGTTTGGTATTGTCCATCTGGCCAGCTTTGAGGTGGGCGATTTGTTTGTCAGCCCATTTTATCTGCGGCTGCCTGCGCTGTTGTTGGTGATCTGTCAAGCTGGGGCCAGGTCGTTAGTGCTTGTTGTGAGGTGGTCAATGTGCGTGAGCAAATCAGCAGTTAATTGCGATGTGGTTTGAATCATAACTCTTTTAAATTCCGCATGGATGTTGTTGATCAGCTGTTTTTGGGCGTTGGTGAATGTGTCCAGCATGTGGTTTACCATATCTGACATGTCCGTAGGTGTGATGGAATTGGAGTGACGCCTGGGGGAGAGAGAGCGTGAACGGACAGGCGTGGTGTTTGCCGAGTGAGGCGAGTGCTTCATTCTGTCTACTAGGGACCTGTATTTTTTTGCAGGTTCTCTATGGCATTCATCATTATATTGGTGCGATCAGTTTGAGTCAAGTGTGGAGGTTTGTGGCGGTCGTAGAAGGCGTAGCGCTCGTGTCCAGGTGGTGCATATTGTGGGTGGTTGCTGAATTCCAATCCATCTTCAACTTGTGAGTTGGCTACCATGTCATCTAGATTGATGCTTGGCGCATCAGATTTTTGGCGTTTGTTTACGCCATCATCTCTCACCTGGATCAGAATGTACTGCTGGCGGCGGTCGTCTTGTGGGACCAGTGTTCGTTGACCAGGTGGGATTTCTCCTGATGAGTCAATTTCGATGTGGTTGGCTGAGATGATGGCATTAATAGGGTCATTTGTTCCGTCAGTAGTTGTTGGCCTTTGATGGCAACGGGCGAGAACTGATCCAGCAGGCTTTGTGTAGGCCAGCTGGGCCCAGATACGCTTTGTGCTGCTCCTCGTGGGGCATGGGTCCAGTGGGCGTTTTTGGCGTTTGCGTGGGCCGTGGCATTCAGGTCTACGGGCGCGCTGCTCTCTGGAGCGGGTGATGCCGACTTGGCGTGGGGGCTGGCGTGGTCGCTGGTGTGTGATGCTGTGTTTTGGACATTTGTAATGTCCCTTGGCGTCGCACTTTTAGGGCCGGTTAGCGCTGCTGTCTGGGAGGTGGCAGGGCTGGCTGCGGCAGGCGGGTTGGGGGTGGACGTCGACGTGGGGCCGGTCCTGGCTGTAGGCGTCTGTGACGCTGACGATGTGTGCTGAGGTGGTGCCGTGTGGGATCCCTGTTGTAAACGCTCGCGCCTGGCCAGCCCGTGGGTCATCGTGTGCCGGTGTAGGGCGTTGTTGTTGTCCAACTGGCATTGGGTATCGTAGAGTCGAGGTTGACACAGGTCGGAATTATTTTTGTTGATCTCCGGCTCGGAGTCCATGGTTGAGGGGCGTGAGGCGCAGTTGTCGCTGGAAAGTTGAAATAGGTGGGTTTGGGTGGCTAGCACTTGTGCTGTCACTGACCGCATGAGAAACAGGCTGGGATTTGTTGTGGTGGCGCTAGTTATTGGGGAAATGGGGAACATATTCTGGGGTGATATTGGGGGTGTTTTTGGTACATACTTTTGGTCCCAGAAATAGCACTCCGACGAGCACAGTGGCACCTCCCAGAAGCGATCTAACTCAAGTTTCAGATCTAAAAAACAGTGGTGTTTCACAGGAGATGCAAGTTGCTAGAAAGTCGGTGATTTTCGTCGACCTGCATGGGTTACGGTGTGGGTTACGGCTCAAGTGCTGGACAGTCATGTCACTGCGATGCGGCAGGTTAGGATCTGGAGCTACGTATGGGAGGTTCTCAGTCTAGGAAGGTGCACTCGTCGGGATGCTCTTTAAATGCTTGCAACACCTTTGATGTCGGGAAGTCCATGATGACTTTTGCAGATTTTGCAGGTCCCGGGAAACTGATGGGGGTAGGGCAAATATCCGCTGCCGTCCGCAGTGAGCGCAATCGTTTGAGCACACAGGGTCAATTAAAAATTTGCGTACTTGTTCCCTAGTTGGAAACAGAACGGGTTCTCTGCCGATCGCACAAGCAGCAGCTAGTTGGGGGTTAATTGACTTACTTGGTGAGGTGTCCGTCGCCTGCTGTCAAGTCTGACCCGGACGTCGATGTTTATCCTACTATCTACTCCTGTGCAAGCCATAGAAGAGTTCATGAAAGTTGTGTGGCAGGAGACGCCTCCACGGGTGCCGAGTTTTACCTCCACTCGGGAGTCTTTAGCAGATGGACTGGCTCTACTACGCCTGCAATCTACCGCTACGTTGGAAGTCCTAGCGAAGGACACTGGCAGGGGATTCGCAGAAGTTGTGGTCCTGAAGAAGGAGTTAGAGGGTGTACGGAGCAAGCAATAAGTAGTACCAAGCATGCCAGCGGAAGGAGCGGGAAGCATGACATGGCCACCATGCACAAGTATGAAGCCAGGAATGCCGACAATGTGCGGGAGCTCAATGAGCTAGACGTTGGTCAGCGGCCACAAGTTGTTCAACATGGGAGGGGAAAATGCTCTTGAAGAAGCGATGGACGAAGCGCACCGTGGAGCCCAAGTGTCACGCCATTGGCCAGGAGCAGAGAGTTAGGCGAGTACTACCATCCATTCCAGCAGCCAGGACAGTGATAACTGTGACAGCAACTGCGACGTCTAGTGCAGTGGTGACTGTGTCCAGTGGCCCTCTGACCTCAAAGTGTTACTGACCCACGTTCACGGAAGCCAGGTTCCGTGAGCCCAGCCTTGGTCTCACCTCAGCAGCAGAGGAGTCTTTGGACGAGGAGGCGTCTACTCAACAAGTCTCCACCCATACCCAGCCAGACATCAGCCTCAATCGCCGTGATTTCGGGAAGTGAATAACGAGGTATGCGACGGTCGTCCCCTCAAAATCGAGGGCTGCCTCCAGAGGAGGGTAGTTCCAGTACCTAAGGGTCCAAGTCGCGGGGTGTGCCTTGTAAGGATGGTCCCAGAAGATGGACCATCAGGTCTTCAACTGTAGGTGAGCCCCTGATAGTCCGCTGGCTCCGTGATCGAAACACTCCCCCGTAGGAGTTTTTCGCAAACATATTTTTTTTTGTACCTTAGATACCACTCTTTAAGGAAAAATGACGTTTGCCCAAAATATTTGATGGCGAAATATATTTTCAGGGTCAAACAAGGGTCATCGAGTCAAAATTTCATTAAATTGCATTTATCTCGATTAATAACAAATTTAGAGTAACAACTTGTATTGACCTTAGATAGGAACATGTGTATGTAGAATTCAAATTAAACATCACATTTGACCTTTGACCTCTCCATCAAGGTTACACTAGTAGGTCAATTTCAGGAATTGTGTTCATTTTTGTGTTTACGAAAGAAATGAGCAGCTTTAAACATTTTATTTGCTAATAAATACTACATTTAACAATAAATGCTATGCAAATTCTCTCAAAAAAAAATCTTATTAAAGCATATAAAATGAATTGAGATAAAACTAACACAATGTCATCTATACAGTTAATACTAATATAATCCTAATTCTACACAATGCAGTGATAATCAAAAGAATTAATGCAGTTGATATCACATAAAAGTATATGTGAAATGTCTATTAGCTTGCTGTGTTTCTTGCGTAATCCTCTTAAATGTGTAATCTCTTCTTTTGGCACCACATGATATGGGTTGATTTAAATGGGAGGGGAAAGTCCAACTTGCAAATGAATACTATTTGGGCAGTATAGGTATAAAGGGAGTATTGTTGGATAGCATAGATAAAAATCGTGGAGTCTAATAATGGAAGTTTGGTTAACCATAGCATGTGTAAGCTAATTCGAACAATGGAAATTTTCATTTGCACTATGATGAGCAGAAGGAAGTCATCGTACTTATTATGTTAATTGGCACATGGTATTTTTAATTTGGACAATGGAATTTAATTACAATATTAAAGTATTTGTTTGTTTATTGTGACGGGGAGGGGTAGGGGATAATCAGGGGATTTTTATTTCCTAGATAATCATAGTTGATTATGATGATAGTAGGGTAATGTAGGGATAGAAATTCAATTCGAAATCAGTCATTGTATTTTAAGTAAGGCTTATAGTAATGATATTGGACAATAACTTAATGTTAAAGCAGTCCACTTTCTTGATTACTGACAAGCCAGTTAGACCAACTGTTTTGGATACAATATTCATAATCTTCATCATCGATTCAATGTGTAGATTTAATTTGTCTATATTGTCCGACAGGGAGATACGCTATCACCTGCGATGTTGACAGCAGCACGTGAGGAGATATTCAAAGGATAGAAACCGAATCTGGCATAAAGATCAATGGAGAGCTACTCAGCAACCTCAGGTTCGCAGACGATATCATCCTGTTTGCTGAAAGTGAAGAACAACTAGCTAGAATGCTAAATGGCCTGAATACTGACGGAAGAGAGATGGTATGAAAATCCACAAAAAGAAAACAAAAAGTTATGTGCAATGAAGTAGCAAGAAGAAAGAAAAGGAATGCAGTATTGGTTGACAGAGAACATACTTGAGGAGGTCGAAGAGTACAAATACTTAGGAAGGCTCTTAACACCAGGAAATCAGATGGCTAGTGAAATCGACGATAGAATCACTGCTGGATGGAAGCGATTTGGACAGTACAGCACTTTCTTGAAAGATCAGAAGATGCCTATATGTCTCAAGAAAAAAGATCATGGACTCCGTTATACTGCCAGCAATGACGTATGGAGCAGAGACATGGTCCCTAACAAAATGACAAAAAAAAAAACTGGCTGTAACACAAAGAAGCATGGAAAGAGCGTGCTTGGAGTCACGAGAAGGGATAAGATCAGAAATCAAGAGATACGGGAAAGAACAAGGGTGGATGACATCATCGAGAAAGCAGAAAAGAGCAAAGGCCAGTGGGCAGGACACCTTGCCAGAATGAGCCCAAATAAATGGGCAAGAAAGCTCACAGAATGCACACCACATAATGGGAAAGAACAAAGGGAAGACCAAAACATCGATGGAGAGATGATGAGTTCAAATGGAGTAATAGGAATGTGATTTACAAAGATGAGTATAAATGGAGTGAAGGGAACATGATTACACAAATGATGATTGAGGTTTTAGTATGCAAAATTGTTCTTACAGTGAGGGGGGGGCTTGGGGATGAAGGGGGGATGTGGGGATGTGGGGGGGTATCTTTAAACTCAGAATAACAATGGTAATACTTTGGATCCAATGAGAATGTCGATTATGGAACAGAAATTATTTAAAATCAAAGAACAATATGAGCACGGAGTTGGTGATTAGTGAGGTTCTGTATGTAATAATTTACAGATGGGCTATTTGGATTAAGCTGGGTTATGAGAAAATAGCAACAATAATCAAATGGGATGAAATATGGAAAAAAAAAATTAATAAATTTAAATCGAAAATTTTAACACAAATGACATATTACCATTTTTGATTCATGTACGTGAATTAAACAAACCTATTTCGATCTAATGGGATAAAGGGACGAACATACATTATTCTTTAAAAGGATGTGTCTGAAGTATAAAATGTTAAAATGCACACAATAAATGGCATTCGATCACTTTTAGTCAACGCAATTTCCCAAAAACCTAAAAAAAAGAAATCACTATTGCTTAAAGCATTGGTATAAAAACCAATATCATACAAAAAACAGTACATAAATGTCTGCTACTCACATACGGATATTTACTAGTGATGGTGAAAAACAGCGACCCCAATAACTGTCTTGGAATTACAATATCTCTTGAACAGCAATGAACAGCAAATCAAACATAATCTGAATATAAAGTAGATGTTACCAGGCCGAAAATATTGTAGCAAATATAACACCAACACCGAATGGGTATCAGATATTTAGACAGATTTTACTGAATGGATTATGGCAATGGGTCATGTGCAGAATATGTTACAACAAGTTCATGCACATTAAGGACTATTATATATATATACCACATAGTTAATCCATCTCGCTCAATGTGTCATGTAGTCCCAATTACATGACACATCACCATAAAATGGTATCTAATTAAAACTAAAGCCCCAATGAGAGAATTCCCGATGGTCGCTTGTAGAAAATTTATAACATAGTGGGCATAGGGGACAGTTGTATTATTATTATAATTCACAATTATGAAACATGATCAATTGGCACATGACATGCATGTTGAAGTATTGGCGGATATTATGTGATTGATAAGGCCACTAAATATTATATAATTCCTAGTAACGAGAATAAAACTCTTCATGGCATTATATATATATTAGCCCACTACAAAGTTAGTAGTGAGATAAGGCATAATCAAATACTAACTGTAATAACAATTTGAGGTGAATGTAATAGTTCTTCTTAACTACTCCCGAGTGACGGAGCAAACAAACCTGGTCATTTGGTGTGATATTTGCAGTAAGATAGCACAGGTTAGATAGTTAACATATTGGAATTTAATCACGGATGGGCAACAAATGCTGGGTGTGTGGTTTCGTACGTCTGGATGGAGGATGAAGGGAAATGGTCAAAGGTCGTGGGGGGGGGGGTAAATGATGGGAGCCTTTTTCATAGGGAATTCAAAGGGAATGGATGTGCGGGGCATTGGGTGGAGTCTATTTACTGGAAATCAATGAGGATTATGATGATAAGTGAAAATGTCATAATTATTATGCGAAAATTATACTGTAAGTTAACAGAATTTGGGATTTGTGTAAGTATGATAAGTCATAAGGAAATGACAACATTTTAATGGTTCTGGGGGTTAAGTAACAATAATATAAATATTATTGATGAGTAGGATTAAGCATATAATTAATATAGAATGCATGATGGCAAAAGTAGGCTGACTGAGGACATGATGTAATAAATATAACAAATAATGAGATGGTAATTGGATGTCTAACACATTCTTACGGTGATAAGCTGTAGTATAAGGCGACTGGCCGGATATTTGCAAAGTCTGCATTAACTAGTATATTAATGGAACCGGGGTTGCTGATATCGTTGCTTGCGGGAGACAGAGGCTAAACACCCTGAGAGACTCATAATGGACTCAGAATGGACTTGCTCCCAACCATGCTATTACAATTCAGCATTGCCTGTGCAATTCAATTATAAGTTAGCAAGCATCCTTCCTGCAACCGGGGTTACTGAGGTGTATGAAATAACATGACATTAGCTAAACACAGCGAATCATTGGTTGATTTGCTATGGACCTGTACACGTATATTTGTCACAACAGTAGAGCCAGTGCGACTGCAGAATATTGGGAAACCAAGATTGGAACAACTTCAACATGCTTCAATGACAGAGACAGCACAGCATTGCTTTAATACAACTTCTACCATTTAAATGTTACACATATTGACAGCCATATCATTTTAGTTTTTGAATGTGAATCATGTCATGGGAATTGCGGCAAATATCTGGGACGAAAATGTGCATTGGCAAGGATTATTCTAATAAATGCTAAACAATGCAGCTAATTATCGTATAATCGTTGGTTGATTGATGGGGATTAATAGATGGAACTGATGGTATAGTGGTTTTGATGGGATTGATTTAGGTGAACTTGACATTTGATCACCCCCCGTAAAATCGTTTGATACTGCCGATATTAGGGGCTAATCTCACCTGTAAATTTTGGTATGTTTACATTTTTTTATGACTGATGCAGGTGCATCTGGTCTTTGTGTACTTGAATCAATGGCAGAATTGAATGGATTAATATTACCATGGGCAACAGGCGATTGACCTGGTGCGACACGGAGAGGGGGCTTATAAACTTTACTGCCGTTATTTACCTTTGTGATTGATTCGGAGAGGCAGGCCGGATTAGCATTTGCATATAAGATTGGGTGGCAGAAGTGGGAATGGCCATCATGCATATTGCATTGTACCCCGATAGGAATGTAAATATTACCGTGTGCAACAGGTGATTGACTAGGTCGTAAATGTGTAGCATTGGCATGTTTCACATCTGGTCCATGTTTGTTCAAGGTGCAGTTTCATAAATTTTATTGTTGTTGAAATTGGGTATATTACCAGCAGGTGTTATTTGCAAGTCTACTTTGTTTGAGTGCTGTTTTCGTGGCACAGGGCTGATAAGCATATTCAATATGGTCATTTGAATTTACCGAAGGAGAACCATCATAATTTACATGCATGATTCTATTTTTTGTTTTTGCATCGACCGATAGTATTGATTTCTATATGATTGGCGGTTGTTTCATTTGAAACACTTATATCAGTGATAGGCGGGGTCAAGTTTTTGTTGCCATCAAAGGTGTATTTTCAGCGCTAAAATATGCTGTCAGGTTTTATTATCTCCTCTCTACAATCCTGTACACAGATTTTATATTTTCTCTTCTTTTTAGACTAATGCAGCTTGCGGCATCTAACAATGAAAAGGCTTGCAGTATTGGTTAGACTGAACCAAGCAATAATCTGATTAGACTCAAAAGCTATACTGTACATGACAGAACGTTATGAAATAGTTTTTTTTTAAACGACATTGTACACTATCACAGTTCAACGGCAGAAATAGTCACTCATTATTAATTGTTTCTAAACTATAAGGATTAACGTTGTTAGTTTGAAAATAAAACCATGCTTTTGAAAACAGTGTATCAGTTTGATATATTGCGATATAAGAGACCGATTTTTGTAAAAAACGAACACATATATTGTGAATTTCAATTGAAAAAGTCAATGAAAACTATAGTCTTTTGGTAATATAAATCTCGTTGATAATATAAATAATTGAGTGATGGAAGTTACGCTTCCATACAATAATCAATATCCGATAATTTATCACTAACCCGTTAACACGCGATTTGAAATTATTTTTAAGAACAGTCAGTTTGAATAACAAAAATAATATCAATGTCAAATATTATAAAGGGGTGTAAACCTGCTTAATTATACATGAATTGACATTGAAAACGAAACGACAACTCCATTTAATTTTATCTACCTAAGCAACACCTTAACAACTATTGTTAGAAATTAAATCCGTTGACGTAAATGTGTCTAAACAAATTAACTTTAGTCGAATGAAGCAATAATATTCATTTTACGCAATAG
>JAGTTF010001442.1:0-19383 GCA_019095985.1 Streblospio benedicti | reverse complement strand
TAGAAGCAGCCTATCACGTTGCAATTGAATGTGATATTTGTATTAATTGGACACATAGGATTCAGGACATGGAAGATTTACTGTGTCCAGTATAAAATTATGGATTTCTTTGTCTAGAAATTTGGTTATGGCTGATTAAGTTTCTTTTCACCTTATAGAAAATGTCCTCTACATATAATTCTAAGAAATTGATTGGGGAATAAACGTTCGTTGCTAAATTTCGGGGGGGTATACCACTATCTAGTTTCTAAATAAAATTGAGAAGGACACTAGATATGTCGAAACATGTTTAAATAAATTTTGATTCTTCACTAAAAAAAAGCCCCAGTGAGCACAGGTGTAGAGATACATGTGTAGTACACGTGTATTTCACGGATAATTGGGGTTCACGAGTATATCCGTACATTACACGTGTACTACACGTATATCTCTACACGTGTATACGACGTATAGAGTTACACGTGTAATGTACGGATACTCTGAGCAACGATATACCCCTTATCTACACGTGTACAACACGTGTAGAGATACACGTGCTGTACACGTGAAGAGATATACGTGTAGAATACATGTATCTCTACCCGTGTTGTACACGTAGAGATATACGTGTAGAACACGTGTAGAGATACACGTGTACAGCACGGGTAGAGATACACGTGGTATACACCTGTATGGGACACATGTCAACTAGACTTGACAAGTTTATACGTGTGCAGCATATGACATTCACAATATAAATTATAATGAAGTCCTTTATATACAGTGCGTAGGAATTCTTCAAAAGTCCACCATAATTCTATTATCACAATGCATAAAGATCATACTTTTTATTTCAAATTACGTTTACAATGCATTTTAGATAATTGAATTTGTTACTTCACCAAAAAAGTATGTTTGAACATATTTAATTTCCTTTTATTTGGTCACAATGTCCTCAACATCACTATGCATATTTTGAGTCAGTATTTCTACCACAAATAATGAAATAAAAGACCAGTTGCATTTCTTGCATCGACACACACACATATATATAGATCTATCAATGCATTTGTAGCCAAAGTTAGGGTAGAGAACTACTGCTACGACAGTCAAGGGTTTGTATGTCCACTGACGAGGGTGTCCCAGTTTTTGGGGTAGGCAGCTGTTGACAGTGTCTCATGCCAACTGTCCAGGCATTTCTAACATACTTGTATGTATTAAGGAGGTTGCAGATAGTCTTTCAATTCGTGTTTCACACATTCCATCCAAGTCTTTCTTCTTCGATGCCATGCACCCGATGAAACCATGACAAAATTGATGCAAGAGGAGGATTGCTGCATGCATATATCCGTACCATCTGTTCTTTCAAGAGCGCAGGTCGAAGGGGAACCCGATACAGGGACCCGATATGGAAAAGCTGTATCGGGTCTAGACCCGATACAGCTTTTTGACCGGACTACTTTTGTCCTATTTCACAGACATTCATTTCTTCTGTGAGGGGGTACTTGGTATTGGCCAATTGGTCACTGCTCATTGTTATGTTTTCCCCAACACAATACAAAAAAATAATAACAGCAATAATAAATATAAGAATACAAATGTTAAAAAAGAATCTATGCTTTTATTACAAACACTACGTCAATGACACTTCTATGTGAAAGTATACAATGTACTAACACAATAAACCAGAACTACAAAGGATCACGTAATGCGTGCAAGGGCGTTCAGAGAAATGCGGTGTGCGTTATTGTTTGAACGGTTGACGTTTGAAAGAACACGTCAAGGGCACGGTGATTTACGCTGGTCGCTCTGTATTCTAGGAAACCTATTGTAAACACAAGCCAGAACAAGCCAGATATTTCATTGACGGTCTGAATATTCTGGTCATTTTAGTATATACATGTACTGTTAGTATGTATATAATACGTCTAACAAAATAGATGGTATTAAAAATGCCATGGGATCATTCAAATCACCTGGATATGCAACCCAATTGACGTTATCAGGACGAGAAGATTCGAATCGGCAGTCTGCCTGTAGACTATTAGTGTATTCATGTGCGTTTTGAAACTTGGCTTATTTATGATTATCTGTTCATCAACTGCATTATATATTAGAAACATTGCGTATTTGTGACATTGGTTGATAAATAAAGAACGCAGTTCCCTCCCATATGACTTTGTTGTGTATCGAACTCATCTGACCCGCATCAGACTCGCCTCCGGATATACGCCCGCAGATTCGTCCCGATACACAACAGTCATATGGGGAGGGAACCACGCTCTTCTATATATATAGCAAAGACACGTATGTAGGGCTTACGGAAGGCCCTTTTTTAAAACCAGATTTAACTCACATAAATACAGCTTCAGCAACCAAGCCCAGAGAAACGCCACAGCACTCAGCAAACACGTGTGGAGCTTAAAAGACAGCGAAACTCTTACATAATATGCCACCCAAACTTATCCACCCTAAACAACAGAAATGAACTTGCCAGCAGCTGCAGACACAGAAGAAAGTTCCTTTTGAAACATGCCTCCATAACGTAGAACATCTAATTACAGACTATAAACCAAACTTTTCGCAGACCATAAATAGTTCAAAACCACAGTATAAAACTATTGTCACTTAAAACTAATGTTCATTGTGCCTGATGATGGCTTTTTGCCTGAAACACCGTGTAGCATATTAAATAAAATATGTAAAAAATGATCTAGTTCTTTAACTCGGATATTGAATGCTCCAGACACCTGTAGAGCACTCTTATGTATAGATTGCATCAATTTATTTACTTCGAGAACTTTAAGCTCCTATCGTGTTGAGCACTCTTTGCAATCATCATGGAACTGGAAAATTTTGGATACTCAACCAAAAACATCCCACTGCCGACCCAGAAAGAATATAGAAAAACCCTTATAGAGAAATGTGAGAAGTTTATCAGAGCGGTAAGATGGAGAGCATATTTTTTTCTAAATCCAGACAAAAAGCCTAAACAAAAAGAAGTATTCGGTTTCAAATCTACAAAGTCACCTCCGCAAATGAAAGAGCTGAAAAAGTTTGAAGACGGAATGCTAAGTATTGTGCAAAATTTAAAATTCAAAAAGTCCCACAAACAATTCCAATATAAACTGTGTGAAGATGTGAAAAAAATAGAAAAAGAAACCAAGTTACTTGTGGCAGCAGACAAAACAACAAATTTCTACAAGATGACAACCGACCAATATGGCAAGTTACTTAAAGAGACTATAACAAAGACATACAAAAAGGCAGATAAGGAAGCACAGAAGAACATCACCATAAAAGACCGAGCAATAGCGATGGAATTGGAAATTGATGACAGGGTCGATATCACAGCACCAAACCAGGCATTCGTTACGCTTAAAGACCATAAAGCCAACTTCAAGGAAAAAGCCACATGCAGATTAATAAATCCTAATAAATCAGAGATTGGAAAAATAAGCAAAAAGATCCTAGAGAGGATAAATAGCGAGCTGCGCCAGAAGTTGAACGTAAACCAATGGAGAAGCACTGACGATGTGATAAAGTGGTTCAGAGGCATCAATGATAAATGCAAACAGTCATTTATTTGCTTCGATGTGTGTGAATTCTACCCGTCGATATCAAAAGACCTATTGCAAAGAGCTATCGACTTTGCATCAAAGTACGTGAGCATCTCCAAGGAAAAAGCTGAAATAATTTGCCATGCAAAAGAGACACTACTGTACGACAATGGCGATGCCTGGGCAAAAACGGGCACCACGTTTGATGTGACAATGGGGTCCTACGACGGAGCCGAGACGTGTGAGCTGGTTGGCCTGTATCTGCTATCGCATATCCAGAAGCTGGACATGAACGTTGGCCTCTACAGGGACGACGGATTAGCTACGTGTCAGAAAACGCCGCAGCAAGCTGAAAGACTGAAAAAAGAGCTTTGCAAGGTGTTTAGCGAGAATGGACTCAAAATAACTGTTGAGGCAAATAAGAAATGTGTGGATTTTTTGGACGTGACCTTAGACCTCAACACAGGAACGTTCAAGCCATTTTCAAAGCCTAACAATAATATACAATATGTCCATAAAGAAAGTAACCACCCCCCTTCCATCCTTAAAAATATCCCACTGAGCATTAACAAAAGGTTATCAAAGATCTCTTCTAACAGTAGTGTGTTCACGAGAGCCGCACCCCAGTATCAGGAAGCGCTGAGAAAGAGTGGATACAGACACCCATTGAAATTTGAAACCAGCCACCCAAATAATAGCAACAAAAATAGAAATAGAAGAAATAGAAACATAACCTGGTTCAACCCACCATACAGTGATAATGTAGGCACGAACGTTGGTAGGAGATTCTTAAGTCTGATCGAACAATGTTTCCCCCCGGAGAACAGCCTACATAAAATTTTCAACAAAAACACTCTGAAATTAAGCTACAGCTGTATGCCGAATATGAAGCAAAAAATATCCGCACACAACAAAGCCATCCTCAAAACAGAGCCTAACGCTGAGCCAAATAGATGCAATTGCAGGACACAATCATGCCCATTGGATGGAAATTGCCTAGCAGCATCGCTCGTGTACCAGGCCACAGTGGAGAGAGGAGATAACAGCAGCAAAGACACGTATGTAGGGCTTACGGAAGGCCCTTTTAAAACCAGATTTAACTCGCATAAATACAGCTTCAGCAACCAAGCCCAGAGAAACGCCACAGCACTCAGCAAACACGTGTGGAGCTTAAAAGACAGCGAGACTCCGTATAAAATAACCTGGAGAATACTAGCACGTGCAAGACCATACTCACCAATAAGTAAAAGGTGCAACCTGTGCACAACAGAAAAATATTACATAATATGCCACCCAAACTTATCCACCCTAAACAACAGAAATGAACTTGCCAGCAGCTGCAGACACAGAAGAAAGTTCCTATTGAAACATGCCTCCATAACGTAGAACATCTAATTACAGACTATAAACCAAACTATTTCGCAGACCATAAATAGTTCAAAACCACAGTATAAAACTATTGTCACTTAAAACTAATGTTCATTGTGCCTGATGATGGCTTTTTGCCTGAAACACCGTGTAGCATATTAAATAAAATATGTAAAAAATGATCTTTACTCCCCCACGTTTTATATATTATGGACGAGGTATACTACTCATACTAAGTACTATAGTACTAGTACTGCAGAAGAACAGCTGATAAACAAATATATTCTTTCTTTTATTAATATTTGTTCATTTGGGTGTGTTTAAGTAAAAGATTTGCATGTGTTTAATAGAGGTTAGTAAACTTTATTTCTACTTTAATTTCTAGCAGTATATTAATTAAATGTTAAATGAAAAATGCTTTAAATGAGCAAGACTTAGCATTGTTGTATTCATATAAATTTACTATATATCTTTGGTAGACTTTACACGTATTCCCGTACTCTATCATCACTCAGAATCACTGGCCCCAGTATCATGGTAGGGTGTGTGTGTGGTATGTATACTATGACTTACAAACACTACATGGCTTTTTACATTAATAGATGATGCTGCCCCATGTCTCAGACCCATGAAGCATGGCACTGGGTCATAGGTAGAACACATTCTACCCTCGAAGATAAAGGAATATACCTGTTGGGTAGGACTGGCAGGAGCTCACAAAAATTTGCCCAGTGCAGTTCTGCATATATGAAAGATGCAGCTAATTCACTGTCATGCGGAACCAACTGCTACTGCTCTATCAAACAGCTTTTGTCAATGTAAGTACTAAGTACAAGTATACGCATTATGTATGGTTTGTAGCTTTGTGAAATGTACATTATTTCGATCAAAACTCTGATAGACCGTAAGACACTTTGAACATTTCTTAATTGGGGAATAAGTCCAATGATTTGAACAACAATATTTTAATCTGCATAGCCATGTCTAATCACTCATCTGATACACTTCAGTTATGTAGAAAATTTATTCCATGAACTTCCCGTCAGCACAATTTATACATATACATATCGGTGATGAATAATTAAAGACTTAATCTTTTTACTACTAAAGTTTTAGCTATTGGTAGTCTGATGGCATATTATGAGGATGTGAATGAAGAGCAGGAAGCAGTTTCTATAAATAAATAATGCATTTTTTTGTGTAATTTGCTTTATCCATCTGTAACATTCATAGAATTTCAAAATTTCATTCTTTCACTGAGTCATCAGATTATTTTGATAATGGCACTTTACATGTTCACTAATGTACTGACACTAAGTTCATGGAGGACCTTACTATATAACAAGATAGCAGTCACTTATAATAAGCACTGATGTGATGAAGAGATGTAGCCTATGTTTTGCCTTCAGTGGCAAATGTCACTTGTAGACTTCGACATCTAAAGTCCACGTCCTAATTCTTTTCGATCAAAAACACTAATCGACAGTTTCTTGAGCTGAAACCACGAAAAGACGCTTATATAATAGGTTCCGTGCATGAGTAAATAGTGGCAAAGAGTTGTATGAATAGTTACTACGAGTATTTTATATTTGGATATATTCTCTATCAAATGTGTTGCATAATTCTCATTTATTTTACAGCTGCAGTACAGAAAGGAACATCTGCCACAAAAAGAGATCTGGGATGAGTGGTCAATATATTTGAAGAATGCATCTAAAAGGATAGAAGTGTGATATATTTGTGTGTAATCAATCTATATATAAATACGCTAAGGGTTTTCAAACTTACACGCATCACGCAATATTGGCTGGGCGAAGGCGGCCTCGCATTGGTCTCAAATCTATCTCACGTACCTTCTGTCTTGCACGCAAGCATTCATTTTCCACTTTCCTGTCTGGTCTTCGTGTATTTCAAGATTTATTTCCAAAATGGGTCCAAATTGCCATCCAAACGTCCTTGGCCTTCATTACTGCAGCATGGTGCTTACGTAATCGACATAACTACAGCAGCAAGCACCTGCCCTATAGTATTCCTGTTGGAGTCATTTGGCGCCAATCTACGCACAGCAAAGGACGTTCCACCAACCTCCAAGCAGTAATCATAACGCCCTCTTTCAGTGAGACCAAAGAGCATTAAGCTATCTCTGGCGATACGGCTGGGGTAGAACAGTAGTGGTGCTGTCACAACAGTGAGCACAGGTGTAGAGATACACGTGTAGTACACGTGTATTTCGCGGATAATTGGGGTTCCACGAGTATATCCGTACATTACACGTGTACTACACGTATATCTCTACACGTGTATACGACGTGTAGAGTTACACGCGTAGTACACGTGTAATGTACGGATACTCTGAGCTGCAATGATATACCCCTTATCTACACGTGTACAACACGTGTAGAGATACACGTGTTGTACACGTGTAGAGATATACGTGTAGAACACGTGTATCTCTACCCGTGTACAACACGTGTAGAGATATACGTGTAGAACACGTGTATCTCTACCCGTGTTGTACAACACGTGTAGAACACGTGTAGAGATACCCGTGTTGTACGTGTGTAGAATATACGTGTACAACACGTGTAGAGGGGAGATGGTATACACCTGTATGGATACATGTCAACTAGACTTGACAAGTATATACATGTGCAGCATATGACATTCACAATATAAATCATAATGAAGTCCTTTATATACAGTGTGTAGGAATTCTTCAAAAGTCCACCATAATTCTATTATCCCAATTCATAAAGATCATACTTTTTATTTCAAATTACGTTTACCATGCAATTTAGATAATTGAATTTGTTAATACTTCAAAAACGAAGATGATGCTACTCCACCAAAAAGTATGTTTTAACATATTTAATTTCTTTTTATTTGGTCACAATGTCCTCAACATCACTGTGCATATTTTGAGTCAATATTTCTACCACAATTAATGAAATAAAAGACCAGTTGCAGAGTTACACTGAGTGATGATCAGTCAAGGTTTTGTTAACATTACTTATCACCTGACCATTATCACCCCACAAGAGGGAGGCCTGTAATATATTATTGTTTGTGATTTGAATTTGGGCCCATTCATGGAAATTCAATTCGAGAACAATAAAAGTTGACGCTTAAATCAGTTTCCATTTCCCATTCAAAGGAGGGGGGTATGAGAGTTTGGGAGATGGGAGATTGGCCTGGGGAAAAATGGGAGATGGGAGATGAGGCAGCCAAAGTGGGAGATAGCCAAAGTGGGAGATGGGAGACTGAGATTTTTTCGACATATTTTTTTTTCAAGGGGAAACCCTTACCAGACCTTTTTTGCTACAACCAACTTTAACATCAAGTACTTATATGTAATTTCAACATTATTCGTTGTGTAAAAATGTATTTGACTTGAAAGAGAGAAAAAATAGTTACAAATTTAATATAGAAAACAATTACAAATATTTTGCATTTCTTGCATCGACACACACACACCCATATATAGATCTATCAATGCATTTGTAGCCAAAGCTAGGGTAGAGAACTACTGCTACGACAGTCAAGGGTTTATATGTCCACTGAAGAGGGTGTCCCAGTTTCTGGGGTAGGCAGCTGTTGGCAGTGTCTCACGCCAACTGTCCACGCATTTCTAACATACGTGTATGTATTAAGGAGGTTGCAGATAGTCTTTCAATTCGGGTTTCACACATTCCATCCAAGTCTTTCTTTGATGCCATGCACCCGACGAAAACCATGACAAAATTGATGCAAGAGGAGGATTGCTGCATGCATATGTCCGAACCATCTGTTCTTTCAAGAGCGCAGTTTGAAGGACACCAAAATCCCTAACATTTTGTGGAGCATATAGTGGAAGAGGTATATCATCAGGTTTAACTCTGCAAATCCAACGTGTCATAGATCATAGATCCCCTAGAGGACTGCAGCAGACGGTGCCCAGGTTTCACTACCTTGAAGCAAGGCAGAATGGATACAGGCTGAGAACATTTTCTCATGGGTCTTTAAAGTTACATATTTGGATGTCAGATTAGGGAGCAGCGTCTTGAACTTTCTGTATTGCATCTAGTGCTGAATGCGAGTCTGCATCGTCCTCCTGATAATAATATATCTCCAAGATAGCATAAATTGGGCTCTACATCAAGCATGGACCCATCCCCTTCAACCTGGACATCTGGTCTACCATCCACCGGACAAGCTTCACTTTGACATCTTAGACATGCGTAGTCTGTGCACCCAAAGCTTGTACTGTGAGCAGGCGATGGTGTTAACCCCTATATCAATATATATACCCATAAAGTATGCCGAATGTAATTGACCAAGTGTTTTAGCTATTACACCTCTTACGTATGTCGTATAGTTTACTCCCCACGTTTTACGTATTAATGACGCAGGTGCACTACTCATACTAAGTACTATAGTACTAGTACTGCAGAAGAACAGCTGATAAACAAATATATTATTTCTTTTATTAATATTTGTTCATTTGGGCGTGTTTAAGTAAAAGGATTTGCATGTGTGTTCAATAGAGGTTAGTAAACTTTATTTCTACTTTAATTTCTAGCAGTATATTAATTGTTAAATGAAAAATGCTTTAAATGAGCAAGACTTAGCATTGTTGTATTCATATAAATATAATATAAATATACTATATCTATGGTTGACTTTACACGTATTCCCGAACTCTATCATCACTCAGAATCACTGGCCCCAGTATCATGGTAGTGGGGGTGTGTGGGGGTATGTATACTATGACTTACAAACACGACATGGCTTTACATTAATAGAGGATGCTGCCCATGTCTCAGACCCATGAAGCATAGCACTGCGTACATAGGTAGAACACATTCTACCTCTCGAAGATAAAGGAATATACCTGTTGGGTAGGACTGGCAGGAGCTCACAAAATTTGCCCAGTGCAGTTCTGCATATATGAAAGATGCAGCTAATTCACTGTCATGCGGAACCAACTGCTACTGCTGTATCAAACAGCTTTGTTCAATGTAAGTACTAAGTACAAGTATACGTATTATGTATGGTTTGTAGCTTTGTGAAATGTACATTATCGATCAAAACTCTGAGAGACAGTAAGACATTTTGAACATTTCTTAATTGGGGAATAAGTCCAATGATTTGAACAACAATATTTTAATCTGCATAGACATGTCTAATCACTCAAGTGATACACTTCAGTTATGTGGAAAATGTTATTCCATGAACTTCCCGTCAGCACAATTTATACATATACATATCGGTGATGAATAATTAAATGACATAATCTTTTAGCTATTGGTAGTCTGATGGAATATTATGAGGATGTGAATGAAGAGCAGGAAGCAGCTTCTATAAATAAATAATGCATTTTTCACATGTAATTTGCTTTATACATCTGTAACATTCATGGAATTTCAAGCTATTCTTTAACGAGTCATCAAATTATTTTGATAATGGCACTTTACATGTTCTCTAATGTACTGACACTAAGTTCATGGAGTAATATTTTCAATAATCACTGAAAATATTACTGAATATTACTGAATATTTTTTTTCCTGTAAGAATGATAAATGGAAAAAATGCCATAGTCAAGTTCATCATAATTTTAAAAATTACAATGTAGAGCCATGCAGCAACAACAAAAAATACTGTATCATTCCTATCATCTTTATTTGGATGTTCGGCAACGTTTAGAGTTATCATAGAAAATGTTACTCCACATACTTGCTGTCAGGACATTAATATGTGCTGACATTTAATTGGGAGACTGTTTACAGTGTAACGGTTGTTTATTCAATAAGCTGCGGTTTTCAGTGAATTGGTCAAGCATGTGAAACTAACAATTGTCTTGAAAAGTCACTGCTGCTGAGATACATAGATGTATACATTGTTTTAAACAAATATTGCAGGCACCACAAGGGCCCGAACAGCGGGAGGCACACCTGATTTACAGGCCAAGTTTCCGATGTCTGAAGCAAGTATGTTTACTTTTAGATTTGCTAATTGTTGAAAGCGCAAAAAAGTACATGTGCCTTCTTTAGATTTAAATTGTTGAAGAAAGTTCTAGGAGATTGGGCTCTCTGTGAGCTTTACAATGAGCCTTCTTGGGCCTGAATCGGTTTATGTGTTCAAGAGATACACTCATTAACTGTTATTTCACACCACTTAATTAGTCGGCCTATATAAAGCAGCGGTAAACTCGAGCGCATAATGTCTCAAATTGGGTTAAATTATGTAAGTTTACGGCTGCTCTCTTTTGGTTTGTTTTGTGCATAAAATATTGGTAAGAGAGCTGTAGAATATGAAGTTTTTATGTATGCAGACATCTTGCTTTGACCTTATGGTGTATTGTGGTTAAACTAGGTGGATTTGTGGTTTACAAACTGGTTACGGTAGACAGAAATTTCTGCAGCTTCAAGGGACCTTACTATATAACAAGATAGCAGTCACTTATAATAAGCACTGATGTGATGAAGAGTTGAAGCCTATGTTCTGCCTTCAGTAATTGGGCAAATGTCACTTGTAGACAATGACATCTGAAGTCCACGTCCTAGTTCTTTTGCGATCAAAAACATTAATCGTTTTCAAGAGCTAGAAACCACGAAAGAGACGCTTATATAATAGGTTCCGTGCGTGAGAAAATAGTGGCAAAGAGTGTACATGAATAGTTACTACAGGTATTTTATATTTGGATATATTCTCTATCAAATGTGTTACATAATTCTCATTTATTTTACAGCTGGAGTACAGAAAGGAACATCTGCCACAGAAAAAGAGATCTGGGATGAGTGGTCAACAATATATTTGAAGAATGCATCTAAAAGGATTAGAAAATTTTGATATATTTGTGTGTAATCAATAAATAATTAATAAACTATAGAAACTCGACTGTGTTTTTAATGGTTTATTTCAATATTTGAATAAATTACCAACTATATTATACAAGGGTAATACACGGGTAATACACGGGTAATAGAGGTGTACTACACGGATAATACACGGGTAATAGAGGTGTACTACATGGAATAGAGGTACACATGGATAATAATAGGTAATAGAGTGACTACACGGATAATACACGGGTAATAGAGGTGTACTACACGGATAATGTACTACACGGATAATACACGGGTAATAGAGGTGTACTACACGGGTAATAGAGGTGTACTACACGGATAATACACGGATAAAACAAGAGTACAATTACACGTGTAGTACACGGGTATGCAATATGCATGTGGTAGGTAGCCTCACAGTCCTGTGAAGCATGACAGCAGGACTGCAGTAATATATAGTACTCAGTCTTGTGATTGCATATGTGGAAAAAAGTCATTAGGTATTCAGTTGTGACATGATAAACATCTTTTGGGAAATGGAAAAGCATAAATTGTGGAAATTATAGAAGAACATGGAATGCTAAAGTAAGTGTTAAAGTTGTACATGGAAAAACATAAATTATGGAAATTATAGAAGAACATGGAATGCTAAAGTAAGTGTTAAAGTTGTATATGGAAAAACATAAATTATGGAAGTATAGAAGAACATGGAATGCTAAAGTAAGTGTTAAAGCTGTATTTGGAAAAGCATAAATTGTGAAAGTTATAGAAGAACATGGAATGCTAAAGGAAGTATTGAAGTCATTTTGGAAAAGTGAAATTGACTTAGAGCTTGTGACCATTTGGGCGTGGCGGCAAGGATATTGAGGACATTTGAAAGACATTCAGGGACATTCATGTTATTCATTCTTTGTTTTATTTGTCATATAGAAATTAATGTACGTTTGAGGCAAACATTTTTAAAATACTTTAATTTTTCTTTTGTACAATAAACTTGTATTTTCAACAAGTTGTGTTTCATTGCTGTCTGGTTGGGTATCATCAGGCCTAAATATACCTCACTTGACCCGCTCCCAGGGGATCTTGTGACAATTATGGCGAGCTTGCCAGGATGATTCTCACTAGACAGTAATGACTTGAGTGGCTAAAGAGGAAAGTAAATGAAAGAAAGGACTGTTGAGATTTAAATTGTGCCGCTTAATGATTGTTTGAAATTTTGGAATTCATATGAAAAAGTGTGTAGTATTGTATTTTGTGTCTAAATTCGTAGTTATTTTTACAGAGATTAGAGTGCCGTAGCTTCATGTGTCCTTGTGGTGGGTGTGAGAGGCAGGTGATGAAAATCGTATGGTGAGGATCTCGTAGTTGGCAGAGTTGGTCGGCGGTAAGCAATCTGTTTGTGTTTGGGGTATACTTGGATACGCCTTATTTGAATTGATGTGAGCTTTTGTTGGTAAGAATCGGTGTGTTGGCCAGGTATTGGTTGCATTAATTACTAGTGTAGTGTGTTTGACCCAGTTTAGTATCTTGGGATTAGTGAGGATAATATTGGTTGATATTGTTGTTAGCATGTGGTGTCAATGTTGTGAGCTGCGATTGAGATAAGTAGGATCAGTGGGTTGTTGTGTGATATGGTCATGTGAGCCATTCTAATTAATACAGTTTGCAATATTGAGATATTGATGAGGCTGTTGCTTGGTGAGTGTTGTTGGTAACGTTCAGTAGCATTGTTGTTGGAATTATTACTGGTTTGGGTAGTGATATTGTGATAGTGTCGTTATATTGTGGAATTGTTCTTAGTACATTGCGGGTGCCGTAGTATTTGTTGAATACCTGGTTTGCATTGTGGATCTTTGGAAGATATTGAAGACTTGGAATTTTCAAGATGAGTACGGTAGCAGAGATTGAAGAGTTGATGAAAGTGGGCAAGCAATTGGGATATGAAGGCGAAGATATGAAAACCTTTGTGAAGGAACAGCAAGAAGTACAGAGGGCAGAGAGGGCCCTTAGAAGGCAGCATGAAAAGGAAGAGAAGGAGAGGGAAGAACGAAAGGAGGAGAAGGAGAGGGAAGAACGGAAAGAAAAAGAAGAGAAGGATAGGGAAGAACGAAAAAGAGAGAGGGAGAGTCAAAGACGTCATGAGAGAGAGATGAAAGAACTGGAGATGAGTCGAAACGGTGTTCGAGAACCCAATAGTGTGGTAGCAAAAGCGCCAAGGCTGCCGAGTTTTGAAGAGAGTAAAGACCAGATTGACGCCTATATAGAGAGATTTGAGAGATTTGCTACAAACAACAAGTGGCCAGAAGCAACATGGGCGGGTCATTTGAGCGCGTTGTTATCGGGGAAAGCTTTGGATGTGTATTATAGGCTATCTCCAGAAGAGTCCCAAGATTTCAAGATATTAAAGCAGGCAGTTCTGTCCAGATACGATTTAAATGCTGAAGGTTTCAGGAAGAAGTTTAGAGAGAGCGCGGCAGAAGATATAGAATCACCTGCACAATTTATGACAAGACTGGGAAATTACGTGATGAAGTGGTTGGAATCGATGGAAGTTGAGAAGAGGTTTGAAGCTTTGTTCGAAGTTATAGTCATGGAGCAATTTGTCTCTGTGTGCAATACAGAGCTAGCTACATTTGTGAAGGAAAGAACATGTAAAGATATAAAAACTTTGGCTGAAACTACAACCAAGTATTTGGAGGCTCACGGGAAGCAACTCAAGGATTGCTGTAAAAGAACGGGTAGTGAAAAGCAACAGACAGGTGACGATAGGACATGTTTGCGTTGTGGGAAAATTGGGCACGTTATGAAGGACTGCAGAACAAATGTGGAGGAGACGAAACCAGCTGCAATACAGTGTGGCTATTGTAAGTGGACGGGACATGATATGGCACAGTGTGTAAAGTTGAAATTGAAAAATCTTGCGACTAGTAGTGCTGGTGCTGCAGTGGAGGACACAAGAACATGTTACGTATGCCGGACCGTTGGTCACATCGCTAGGTTTTGCCCCAAGACTAGTAGTGCTGGTGCTGCAGTGGAGGATACAAGAACATGTTACGTATGCCGAACCGTTGGTCACATTGCTAGGTTCTGCCCCAAGAACAAAGGGTTAGTGAACGCAGAGGGAGCCCAGGACGGTGATATTCAGAGTGCCGGTGTTGCTACGATCGTTGAGCCTAGGTGTGAGGAGAAAATATCAACTGACGGAGTGCTAAGTGGTGATCAAGACGCATGTGTCTGTTTTAAGGATGGTGTGGCAAGACTTGCATGTGGTAAAGAGATAGAACTTGTCAGTGTAGGTGGTGGATCTACTAACCAACTGGGATTGCAAGTGTGGCGAGGAGTATTGAATGGTAGAGATGTGAGTGTTCTCCGGGATACTGGGTGTAACGGGATTGTGGTAAAGAAGGAGTTTGTTGACGATCATCAGTTTACGGGAAGATATAAATACATTGTAAGAATTGACAAGACTTTAGTGAAAGCACCTGTGGTTAAGGTCAACATAAGTACTCCATTCCTGACAGGTGAATTTGAAGCACTGTGTTTAAATGACGCTTTGTGCGATCTGACTATTGGTAATGTGGGAGGAGCGAGACGTCACGACGATCCAGATCTGACTGGGGTAGGTGTGGTGGAGACAAGAGCGCAGGCAAAGAGAGGGAAGGTAGTTAGTTCGTTGAAAGTACCGCCAAGGCCAGAAGAGAGTCAGGTGAAAAATAGTTACCAATATGTTGTTGATTTAAAAGAGAGGTCGGAGGAAACTCCAGAAATTGCACATCAAAACCGTGGGAAAGCTCAAAGCAGGTATAAACACCACTACGATCGTAAGGCTCGTCCGAGGTCGTTTAAAGTTGGCGAAAAAGGTTCTTGTGCTGTTACCTACGGACAAAAAATAAGCTACTCATGCAGTGGAGAGGTCCGTTTACGGTTGAGGGGGTGACAGGGAAGAATGATTACAAAGTTGAGGTTAAGGGAAAGGTGAGAACGTATCACATTAACCGCTTGAAACAGCATGTGCAGCGAGATAAGGATGTGAGAGGTGAAGCGAGACCTGTATTAGAAGTGGCAGGAACAGCAGTTAGAGAATATGAGGGTGAAGAATGTGATAGTGGCACGGACGAAGAAGACTTGTCGGAGCTACCGAAATTGCCAGCACAGCAGACCGAAGTTGTGCATGATATTAGGATATCAGAGCGTCTGTCTCCAGAACAGAGACATGAGGTTTCTAGGTTGTTGGAGGAGTTTAGTGATGTATTTACTGATGTGCCCGGGGCGACAAATTTAGTCGAACATAAAATTGAAATGGTTACAGACGAACCAATAAGGCGGAAGCCTTACCCTATGCCATATAGTATGAGGGAATCTTTTGAAAGAAGATGTAGATAAGATGTTGAAGCTAGGTGTAATTAGACCTTCAGACTCGCCTTATTGTGCTACTCCAGTGATAGTACGAAAAGAAAGATGGTACCAATAGAGTGACGGTTGATTACAGATTGGGTAATAAGCAGACGTTGTTTGACTGTGAACCCGTGGAGAAACCCCCGAGATATTTTTGCAAGAGTATGTAAGGATAAGGTGTATTCAAAATTTGATATGACCAAAGGTTATTGGCAAATTCCTATGAGGGAGGAGGATATTAAAAGACTGCATTTGTTACTCCTGACGGATGTTATGAGTTCCTTAGAATGCCTTTTGGGCCGATGAATTCTGGAGCAACGTATACTAGGATGATGAGGAAATTGATTGGAGGCTTGCAGAATATTGATCATTACATTGATGATTGCTTGATTCATACAAGTTCATGGGAAGAGCACTTGACGTCTCTAAGATCATTTTTGGTGAGAGTGCGAGAGGCTGGTTTAACCTTAAGGCCTTCTAAGTGTGAGATAGGCTTTGATAGTGTGGATTTTGTGGGCCATAGGATAGGCAAGGGTGAAATAAGGTTACATGTGGAAAATGTAAAGAAAATTGTAGAAGCTCCTAGGCCTGAAACAAAGAAACAGGTTCGTTCATTCTTAAGTCTAACAGGGTTTTACAGGGAATATATTCCCAGTTATGCAACCATTGCTTTGCCACTCACTGAACTTGCTAGGAAGGGTTTGCCTAATCAGGTAGAGTGGGGCGTATCGCAGGAGAGTGCCTACCAGACATTGAAACGTTTGCTAACTGCCAATCCGGTACTGAGATTACATTGAAACGTTTGCTAACTGCCGATCCGGTACTGAGATTACCACTATGGAGAAAGAGTGTTTAGCTATTGTATGGGCAGTAAGGATCTACAAACGTAGGCGCAGATTACCTTGGTTGTGTTGTTGTGTAATTGTAGTATGGTGTAAATATCTGAGATTGTGACACATTTGTATAGGATGTACTAGATAGAATTACTAGGTGAACGTAGTAAATTTTGTGATGTGTGCAAGAAATGGAGATTTCTTCTGTAAAATAGGGGGATATGTCACAAAATTGTGGGTAGCCTCAGATAGTAGTGCAATATGCATGTGGTAGGTAGCCTCACAGTCCTGTGAAGCATGACAGCAGGACTGCAGTAATATATAGTACTCAGTCTTGTGATTGCATATGTGGAAAAAGTCATTAGGTATTCAGTTGTGACATGATAAACATCTTTTGGGAAATGGAAAAGCATAAATTGTGGAAATTATAGAAGAACATGGAATGCTAAAGTAAGTGTTAAAGTTGTACATGGAAAAACATAAATTATGGAAATTATAGAAGAACATGGAATGCTAAAGTAAGTGTTAAAGTTGTATATGGAAAAACATAAATTATGGAAGTATAGAAGAACATGGAATGCTAAAGTAAGTGTTAAAGCTGTATTTGGAAAAGCATAAATTGTGAAAGTTATAGAAGAACATGGAATGCTAAAGGAAGTATTAAAGTTGTTTTTGGAAAAGTGAAATTGACTTAGAGCTTGTGACCATTTGGGCGTGGCGGCAAGGATATTGAGGACATTTGAAAGACATTCAGGGACATTCATGTTATTCATTCTTTGTTTTATTTGTCATATAGAAATTAATGTACGTTTGAGGCAAACATTTTTAAAATACTTTAATTCTTCTTTTGTACAATAAACTTGTATTTTCAACAAGTTGTGTTTCATTGCTGTCTGGTTGGGTATCATCAGGCCTAAATATACCTCACTTGACCCGCTCCCAGGGATCTTGTGACAGTTATAAACTATAATAACAGTATTATTATGGGGTTAGAAATATAAATCAGTTTTATTGGCACACAGAATCTTTTTTGTACAATTCATGTGAGGCAATATGTATTAAAGTCTTATTCATCCTAACAGTCATTCTAGAACTCTCAGTTTGACTCAAGATGGTGGTTTTGTCTATATTCTGCATAATATTCTGCATATATTATAAAAGATAAATAAGACTGCAACGTATTGCATGTTTGCTTAAGATATATCTATAAATTAGATAAAGTGCATATGCAGCATAAACAATTTGTTGGAGTATTTCACTGTCACGGTAATGTGAAATAAATCACAATTTGTATTTTAACATATAAATTATGCATAAATTATGCAAATTATGAACAATAAATAATTGCAAATCTTTGCAAATCAGTGTAAAATTCACTTGTTTCCCTTAATGAGTGGAAATAAACCATAACATTATATTTCAGATGCTTGCCTGTTGTCATATTGGGGTAATATTAAATTTTGCCATTTTTTACGCATAGCATTTACGCACATCATTTAGGCATAAATTATGAAATATAGAAAACATGAAAGCTCTATAACTTTCTCAACAAGTGTTAGATACTCTGGGACATCACATTGAATGTATATCAATCATCAAATCCTTCTCCAGCGAAATTTCAATGGTGATATTAGTGGATACAATAGGTTATTTTCCTTATTTACTCAACATTTATGCAAAAAATTATGCATAATTGTGCAAATTATGAATAACATGTGATTGATTGGAAATAAAGCTTAAATTCACTTGCCTACCATATATGGTGTAATTACACCATAACATCCTGTTATAGATCCATGCCAGTGGCCATATTGGGCTTTATATCAAATTTTGCCATTTTTACGCATAAATGATGCAAATTAGAAAAATTGCCCAAGTTGCAAATTTGGGCAACGCGGCCAAATTTCATCGTTAGACCATAAAGAGTGCAAATCAACCATAAAAACATTACAGTAGTTATAAGAGTATGTATAATACAGTTTATTCTTCTACAACCTTCTCGTTCGGAAACATATGTACAACTAACTAGTCACAATATACAGAGTACTATTGTCAATACATATAATACATATAATACAGTACAATACAGTGGTGTTTATAGTCAGTCAATCCAGTGGTGTTTATAGTCTACAATATCCTACATCTCCCCCTTCCCCACGCCTGACACTCCACTGTTTTCATGAGTGGAAGGCGCGACAGTCACATAGTCATGAGCTTTCCCAGACATTTTAGCAGAGAACAACTCCCTTGCGTGCCGCGCACGTGGATCTGCGAGGCTCTTTAACTTCAGTTACTTCAACATCATACTTATCTGGACATCCATCAACTGTTGTTGTACTTGGCGCTTTTTCCTTTTCCACACTAGATCCTTTTTGGTATATTCACATCTTCATTGGGGTGCACATCATGTAGTTGTGCAGGTT
>JAGTTF010001441.1:20500-38605 GCA_019095985.1 Streblospio benedicti | reverse complement strand
ACTCACATTAGTTTTTTTTTTTACGTATCTGTTGTTCAAGGCAAAGCAGAAATGTCCATCACTATTACAGTGATCTTTTACGAATGATCAATGTTGTTCAGTTCCTTAGTTTCTCTCTACATTAACATAATTCATGGAAGTGATTTACTAACTTCATAAATCATATAAAAATTTTGTAAATATTTAAGTACTTTGTAATTACAGGACAAGTACACAGGTTGCGCAGGAAACTTAGCAGGTCAAGACACCTTATTACGGTACCACTCACTAAAAATCCAACATCTTCAAGTTTTCTGTAATCTGATGAAACATATTCAAAGGCAGTTTCAATGGCTTTTTTATGAAAATGATCAGAGTGGACAAGCTAATTCCTATGATTGGGTGTCTAATAAATTAACTTTGGTCCAAAATGGTTTATCATCATTTTCTTAGTTCAACCTCTGGATCTTAATGTGATTTCCTTTTAGTTGCTTTAAAATATTTGAGATTTTAGAATTTGCTGTAGCATTCTCTGAGATAACCATGGCATTTACCATCATATTGATTCAGTCCGTATATTTTTGCATAATTAGTTAATAAAGTATTAATCAAAATAAAACATTAAAGTAATCCCAATCTAGAATACAAATGCTTATGTCAATAAACAAATAAAATGTTTAACGCTGCTCATTTCTTTCATAAACTCAAAAATGAACAAAGTTCCTGAAATTGACCTACTAATGTAACCTTGAAGGAGAGGTCAAAGGTCAAATGTGATGTTTAAATTGGATTCCACACACACATGTTCCTATTTAAAGTCAATACAAGTTGTTACTCTAAAATTGTTATTAATCGAGATAAATGCAATTTTATAAAATTTTGACCACGATGACCCCTGTTTGACCTTGAAGGAGAGGTCAAAGGTCAAATCTGATGTTTTATTTGGATTCCACATACACCTGTTCCTATCTAAGGTCAATACAAGTTTTTACTCTAAATTCGTTATTATTCGAGATAAATGCAATTTTATGAAATTTTGACCCGATGACTCCTGTTTGACCCCGAAAAATATATTTCGCCATCAATTATTTTGGGCAAACATCATTTTTCCTTAAGAGTAGTATGTAAGGTACAAAAAAATATGTTTTGCGAAAACTCCTACCGGGGGAGGGGGGGGGAGTAGGGGTATACGGAGCCCGCGGACTATAGGTTATTATTTAGAGGGTAACCCAAGCCGAGCATAGTACTTGTCTTGTCCACCGTTAAAGCATTCACTGTTATGTGTTGGAGATCATGGTGTCTAGCTGTGTATACTAAAGGCTCTATACTTGTTTAAGTCAATTGTACTCAGTTTAATGAATGAATAGTCCAATAACAGCTACAAAGTCTATAGCGTACAAAACCCGTGAGGTCCCTTCAGTGCGCCCCCACCCCCTCTTTTCTGAAAACCTTGATCTGCCAGTTCTGTCCGCCACTCACCCAAACACCGGTGTCGGCGGTAGAACTCTAGCTGGGTCTCGTTACAGTGCGGGTCATCGCGGTCATTGTCACCCGTGTAGCTCACCAGGATGCAGCTCCTGACATAAATAAATACACATGGTGTGTGTAGTGAAGAACTAATTAGTTGTTTGGAGGGCGAAAACAGTGATTCAATGTCCAAATTTGAACTGACTTCCTTCAAAGTCATATGCTGCCACCCACTGACCGAAAGAAGACCAAAGAAGTCTCAGCCGATTGATATGGGAAATGTCCGAAATTATTAAGAGTAAGTTTAGAACGTATTTACTTCAAAATTAGTCGCTGTGAAATGATTCTCTTGCTGCTTATTTTACAACAAGCTTCATTGATACACCGCACAGTACAATTTATCAATGCCACAGTCAACATCAACAAAGTTACTGGCCCCTAGCTGCAGCCAATCAGAGCAGCTCATTTACATACGGCTGAATTTTCTCAACGTGTTTGTTCTCAATTAATGTTATACATTGTAGTTACTGGATTTATATAAAAATGACTCCAAAAATGAGTCCCAACATTTCACTACTGCTTCTCTCCCTCCCACCTGTAGCCGCGGTGGTAGAAGACCCCGCTGCAGCCCGCCCTGTAGGTGGTGGCGCACAGCGTCTTGCACACGGCACGCGTCGTCTCGTTGATCGTGCGCTGGAAGATCGTGCGCTGGTAGCGGCCGACCCTGTCGAGCAGGGCGTCCTCCAGACGACAGCGCGACCGCTGCGTGAAGTTGAAGTCGCAGTGTTCTGGGAAGAATGTTAAGGGCTGTGGTCATTGTTTTGTTTGAACTGTTTTTTGTTAATTAAGGGCTGTGGCCGGACTTACTAGGTTATTGTTAAAACTTTTGTTTTTAAGTCAAGAAGTTATGGTTCTAACTAAAATAGGAGCTTTCCATATAGGAAATTCACTCGAATGGCGGGCACTCACAGTCATATTTACCAGCTTTTTTAGGGGACCGAGCTTCCGACTGGAAAATACCATGATTTACGACGGGAAGTTCCGTTTGCATGATATATATAGTTGAAAAGGAAATACTTTTTATTGTACTTAAGGGCTGTGACGGGACTCAATAAATTTTGGTCAAAATTATTTTCAAAACCTCAAGATAAATAATCTTACATGCCAACGTTTGAGTAAAACACATTCCAAAAAGCCATAATCAATTGGAAAGGCTTTTTGGAGTTTAACAGTAAGCCTAGCAAATTTGCACCTACCTATAAGCAATTCACGCTCACTGCCACTCGTGCCATAATATCAGAGTAAAAAGGCGATGGTTGTCGGGTTTGTGTACTGTGTAAACACAGCACGATTGTACACTGCGCCTATTATGTTTATGTTATAGCGTATGTGCACTTTCACGTCCAGCTGATATGATTGATAAGCTAGTATTAGTAACGTTGTTTAGATTGCATGGATGATGTCCTGGACAACAGACGGGCACTTCTGGAAATGCTATCGGTCAATAGGTTCGCTCGTTGATGTCAGAAATGTTTATAGTACTTTGGTTCACTTCATCATTGAGTAATATTATGACTGAGCATCAAGATTGTATTATCATATGTATTATTATGCAATTAATTCAATAAACAGGCCTCTCGCTGGAACATGTATAGTTTCTAAGTGAAATAATATAACTTCTTCAGATTTGATATAGCAGAAATATGTTACACTAAGAGCAACAGTGAATTTCATGTTCTCAAAAATTAATACATCAGGCTACACTGGGGAAGTTTTTTGTTAAAAGGAAAACAATTGCATCTTACTCTTTAATGCAATCAAACTACATTCTTTCCTTAGTTTCTTTCAAGATATAATTTTATAAAACTAAATGTAGATGATGTGTTGAAAAAAAAAGCATGTTGCTTATGGCACTATATTATTTATACTAGTTCAGAGCTTCATCATATTTTCGGGTCTGATATCCTCAGTTGTAACGCTATATTTACAGATATTGATTTCATACCCCCCGGTGGTACACCCGTACCATGTTTTTGAAGCCCCCCCCCCACACACACACACAAACACACACAAACACTCCTGAGTTGTAGTTTTACATGGTACTGACCCTGAGGCGAGAGGCCGATACTCTGCGTGTACAGGTCCAGCAGGCCTTCCTGCTGCAGCCGAGAAATCCTACCAGAGAAGAAATACAAGGGGTAAAATGATTTCTAAATTTTTTTTTAATTACTTTTTTATTCATACTTAAATAATAATATTATATATAATTGATTACAAATACAAGTACAGCATAAATATTAACAATTTCTACAAATGGCAAAATATCTTCCACAATATGACATAGTAATTACTACTAAACTTCATCAAAAATACATAATAATTTTTTCAAATAGTTAAATAATAAATTTGTATTTAACATTTCCAAGGTTATATAATAAGTATATATCATTCTTTTGATGCTAAACATTATATTTTCAATTTCCAATCTTTTTCCATTAAATTTGCACTTTGAATTTTCTTTAAAAATAGAATATGCTATTACAGAGAAAATAAAATTATATGCAATTATTTTATCAGTTAATTCGTAGTTTATAAAGCCACATACAATTAATTTCCAGTTAATATTACAATCAATAATATTTGAAATATTTAGCCAGATTTGCTTTTATATGTGGACAATCATACAACATATGTCTTAAACTTTCTATTTCATTACATAAATCACAATATTTTGATATACTTTTTTTGCCACTTATTTAACACATTACCACAAGGAAGAAAATTATGTATTAATTTGAAGTTGAAATACTTAACTTCATTAAAACCTTTAAAAACATAGCTTTTGCTGGTATATTGATTGCCAGTTTTGCATACTATTTTGAAATGAAATTCCCCTTGCATATATAGACTCCATATTAGCTCGTACTGTATTTTTCTCAACTAACATTTTGTAGAAAATTTATTTACTTTTTTTTTTCTCTCAGATCAAAAAGTGTGTTACCAGATAAAATAACATAGATTCTTTTGATATTTACATGATAAATTAAATAGAAAAATACTTTTTTACACAAGATTGCTGTGAATGTTCTGACACAATCTGACACTTGAAATTACTGTCCACTCCCAAAAGTTTCCACTCCACAAAATATCCACTCCAGAAATGCTTGCTTTGCAAAGTCTAATCCAATTCCAAAGTTTCCCAGCGGCTTTCAGCTCGTCTGGCACAAATGAGATGATATCTCCAAAACAATGCTCTGTGAGCTTTATCAAGTCTTCAAAGTTCCAATAACAAAGTTTTCAAACAAATGCTTCTCAGAGCGACAATTTACAAATTCAAACTTAATGACAAGGATGCATGAAATATCCAACTTGATGGCAAAGATGCATGAAATATCCAAACTTAATGACAAGGATGCATGAAATATCAAACTTGATGGCAAAGATGAACAAATCAAACTCTTCAAACTAATTCACAAACTGAAACTCCAAACTAATGCTATCTATTAAATTGCGAGCTGCCTTTATATATATACCCTAAGGTCTAGAACAATTCCGGGGGAGAACAATCTACATTATTCTTAACAAATTATGTAATGCATTGAGAACATTCCACATTCTAGAGTGTAAACAAAAATAATCCATAAACCTTTGTTTCTGGAAACCTCCGACGTACCAGATAGTACATGCATACTACTAACATCAATAATACATCAATAATATTGATTTACCAATCAACACCTTTGGTAACATGATGTAAGCATATCACTATACAATTAACATTTACTTTATTTACAACCTAAACACGTCACACCCCCCTCCCTGTGAGCAAAAGAAAGTTTTTCCAAAACTTTCTTTTCAGAAAATATCTAATTTTATACAATATTTACAATTAACAATAATGTTTCATAATTATATATGTTACACCCTAACCATTAGATAATAAAAACTATATCATACATAATCAAACTCAAACATTGCAAACATTGCACATGAAAATGTCTTTAACATTACATCACAGACATAAAAATCAACTAAATACCACTTTTACTATTTGTCTACACAAATAAATTTCAATTATACAATGTCCAATGTCGAAATTCCAATATCAAAATTCAATATAGCATTAACACTCATCTATGTAACTCCATCTAAGCAATTTGTTAATAATAATTTAAATAAACAAACATTGCGCAATAGCATATTCAATGTTATATTAATCATATTCAAATACATGTTAATGTCCATGAATCTTTGATACAATTCAACAATAAAATCCATAGTAATGTTCCAAGATTTGTAGTTCACAATCCCATATTTGTTATCTTCTGAGGTGCACACTTTTAACTGGTCACCACTTTTAAGAGATACAATGATGTAGTTTGAATTACCAAATTTTATATTGTTAAGACCAAAATCTGAAGGAATAATAAAATCAGTCAAAAGAGCTTTTGGTTTATCAAAAGTTTTAAATGTAATGAATTTGGAAGAAGGATTCTCATCTACCACTTGATCATGAATCTCATTTTCAGAACAAAACAAAAATGATTGAACGCTGTCTTGAAAATCAAATGAGTCATATGTCTGTTGATGATCTGACATGATGATATCAACATTTGCCTCCAACGAACTAGGATGAGAAGACAAGCCCTCATCATAAGAATCCACATGTTCTCCAGGTATAGTGGAAGGACTGGACGTGCCCTCATGAGATGAATCCAAAGATTTCCCCTCAGGTGAACTGGAAGGACTGGACGTGCCCTCATTAAACAAATCCAAATATTTCCCAGATGAACTGGAAGGACAGGATTGGCCCTCATTAATCAAATCCAAATATTTCCCAGACGAACTGGAAGGACAGGATTGGCCCTCATTAATCACAGACGAACTGGAAGGACAAAACAAAGACTGCCCAATACAGGGGTCAGCCAAATCAACATCCATAAAGGGAGTATTTTTGTATGGCATTTTGAGCCAATGTCTGGCCAATAAAGGTCTCAGACAAATCAAAATCCATGATGGGATTATTTCCAACAGCATTTTTATCCAATGTCTGGCCTATAAAGGTCTCAGACAAATCAAAATCCACAATGGGATTATTTTTAACAGCATTTTTATCCAATGTCTGGCCTATACAGGTCTCAGACAAATCCAAATCCACAATGGGATTATTTCCAACAGCACTTTGAGCCAATGACCTAGTAACTGCACTAGATGGATAGAGGTCTGGAATTTCCTCTTCCACTAATGAAGGTTCTTCAAATGCGGGAATGGGTTTCAAAGGAGCCTTAGGAGGTGTCTGATTTGGTTTGCCAACCACTTGACAAGTATGGCAAGATCTACAAAATTTAACAACATCCTTCCTTATACCAGGCCAATAAAAATGAACAGATACTTTCTGATAAGTCTTGTTTATGCCCAAATGACCTGATAAAACATTCTCATGTGCCAGCTTTAGAATTTCAGATCTATAAGACTTTGGCACAACAATCTGGTGTCTGATAGCCCAATCTTCATCAGAATTTACATCTGGTGGTCTCCACTTTCTCATCAGAACACCATGTTTCTCATAATAACAAACAGGATTCTGTGACACTTCATCATAATCAACAGCCATGGAAAATAATTTAGAAATTTCTGGGTCTTTTTTGTTGTTCAGCAATCATTTCTGACCTAGAAAATATTTTATTTTCACAAGGCAACATCAAATGACTCAGAATTTTTCTCAGAGGTTTCGACATTAGAATTTTCCTTGTCTTTTAATTTCAAGCTCATGGATCGTGTCACAGCACAAACAGGATAAATTCCAGGAACTTCCTTTTCAATTGGATCAACATGTGATTCCAGAGAAGGATTTTCAGTCACAATAGGATCTGCAAACACTTTCTTGCCTGCAAGGTCATTGCCAAGAATAACCTGTATACCATCACAATCCATTTTTTTTCTAACACCCATTGTTACATGTCCTGACACAAGATCAGTGGACAAGTACAACTTATGAAGAGGTGCAATACTATAATCATCTTCAAACAGACCCTTAACAAGTGCACCTAAACCAGTGTCTGTTTCATTTGTGAATGGCAAAACATCTGCCAAAATTACAGACTGGAGTGCCCCAGTGTCTCTCAAATATTTAATTGGTTTAGCATCCTTCATATCACTTGAAAGTGAAACAAAACCATCATGAATGAATGGCTCAAAACCCTCTATTTGGTTTACAGGGGAATTCAATTTCTTAACAAATCCACAAAGAGTACTAGATCCAACATTTTGTTCACAAATGGGGCTTGGCTCATTCTCCAAAGTACAAAGTGAGTTTGAGTTAGACTCATCCTCCAAATCACAAAATGAGTTTGAATTAAACTCTTCCAAATCAAAAAATGAGTCTGAGCCAAAAGCCTCCTCCAATCCACTAACAGAACTAGACTCTTCAGTAGGTTTACAAACAGAGTTAGACTCTTTAACAAGTGTGTCATGCACATCCTTCACAAAATTGGATACAGTTCCAAATTTAGAAACAAAGTTTACAGTAGTTCTACCTGTAATTTTTCTTTGTTCCTTATTTTTCAATAAAGGACAGTCAAATTTCATATGACCTGGCTCTTTACAATAATAACAAGTCATACTTTTAGCTGTCTGACCAGGTTCTGACTTTGGCTTGGTGTTACTATCACTTGAGGTCTTATTTTCTGACTGAAAGTTTTTTTTATTGACTATTTTGAGGTTTGCTGCTTGAAATTTCAGAAGAATTAGGATTCTTATTTGTAAATGATTTTTGAGGTTTGCCAGAAAAAGAAACTTTGTGTGTCAAAGCATAGTCATCAGCTAGTCTAGCTGCATTATCCAATGTGTCTGCACTCTGTTCATCTATATATGTTTTCACATCAGAGTGTATGCATCTTTTAAATTCTTCAATCAAAACTAGCTGGCGCAATTTATCAAAAAGGTTTTCCTCAATCTTTTTTCGAATTACACCAAACATCACTGTTCAACTGTTCCTTAGTTCTTCACTCAACATAAGTTTGGTCATTTCTTTTTTCCCAATTTCTGAACTTCTGGCGATATGCCTCAGGCACCAATTCATCCCCTTTTTAAAATCAAAGGTCTTCACTGTATCATAGTTTGAAGCCTGATCAACCGAAAGTTGTGTAAAAATTTCCCTACTAGCCTTGCCAGATAGAACACTCTGTAAGAGCATAGTCCAATTTTCCTTAGGCCAATTCAGATTTTTTTGCTACTTTTTCAAAGTGCAAAAAAGTACTGGTCAACCTCCTTTTTTTTTGAAATGGGGGTACCAGTCTAATATATTTGGTTACATCAAATTTCTTTTTAAGGCCTCAAATTTTGGAAATTTCTCTGAATCTTGTTTTTTTTTAATCTAAGTTTTTCAAGTTCTAGCTTTTCTTTTTTCTAGTGCCTGTTGCTGTTGCAATTTTTCCAATTTTTTTTCCCTTTTTTCCTCTTGTTTTTGCATTTCTAATTTTTCCTTATCTGCTTCTTGTTTTTTTCTTTTCTAATCTTTCCTGCATTTCTAATTTTTTAGCTCAAATTCCCTTTCTTTTTTTCTCTTTTTTTTTTTCTTAGCTCTAATTTTCCCTTTTTCTTTTTCTATTTTTCTTAGCTCTAATTCCCTTTTTTTTTTCTTTTCTTTTTCCTGAAATTCAAGTTCTAATTTTTTAAATAGTAACATTTTTTCAGTTTCAGATAAAATTTCTTCTTCCGAGAATATTTCATCTTCTATCAATTTTTCTGCAACTATGTTTTTGATTTCTGATTTTTTTATGGATTTCTTAACATCAAATAATTCAAGATGCTCAGCTAATGCCAACAGCTTATCTTTGTTTAAAGATTTGAATTCTGTTGCATCAGGATTTTCTATAAATTGTTTAGGGTCAAATGTTGCCATGTTAATACGACTTCACTACAACCACCAAATTCACACAACCTCAATCAAATAACTTTTGCACAGAGTTTAAAATAATCCTGTACACATTCAGATTCAGAATCCCGGACGAGCCCCCAATTTTGTTATGGCTCAAGTAACAGATTAGAACGTCTAGGGGTATGGTCAAATTAACACTGCGAATTTAGTGGTTAAATTTTACAATTATTTATTTTTATAACACAAATCAAATACCTGATACAAATGTCTAAATAAATTAAATAGAAAAATACTTTTTTACACAAGATTGCTGTGAATGTTCTGACACAATCTGACACTTGAAATTACTGTCCACTCCCAAAAGTTTCCACTCCACAAAATATCCACTCCAGAAATGCTTGCTTTGCAAAGTCTAATCCAATTCCAAAGTTTCCCAGCGGCTTTCAGCTCGTCTGGCACAAATGAGATGATATCTCCAAAACAATGCTCTGTGAGCTTTATCAAGTCTTCAAAGTTCCAATAACAAAGTTTTCAAACAAATGCTTCTCAGAGCGACAATTTACAAATTCAAACTTAATGACAAGGATGCATGAAATATCCAACTTGATGGCAAAGATGCATGAAATATCAAAATTGATGGAAATATCAAAGGCAAAGATGAACAAATCAAACTCTTCAAACTAATTCACAAACTGAAACTCCAAACTAATGCTATCTATTAAATTGCGAGCTGCCTTTATATATATACCCTAAGGTCTAGAACAATTCCGGGGGAGAACAATCTACATTATTCTTAACAAATTATGTAATGCATTGAGAACATTCCACATTCTAGAGTGTAAACAAAAATAATCCATAAACCTTTGTTTCTGGAAACCTCCGACGTACCAGATAGTACATGCATACTACTAACATCAATAATACATCAATAATATTGATTTACCAATCAACACCTTTGGTCCACCAACTGCCCTACACAAGTGTAGATAGCCGGCACTAAGGCAAACTCGGGGGTCTGCTCCTTATGCGCGACCAGCGTTTGGCATGCTTGAGCCACCTCATCCCGCTGGACCCGCATCAAATCTGCCAGAGCATCAAATTCAGCTGCCCCAAAGTCAGATACCGCGCCCAATGAATGCTCCACTGACCCCTCAGACAACCACAACAGTTCGGCTCTGCAAGGGGTGTGCGTCACACGAAGACTCCCCGAACGAATCTTGTATGATGCAGTCGTGCGCAATGTCGCCAGATCTGATGACATCACGCAAGTCTCTTCTTTCGCTGACGTGAGCGCATCTCGGAGAGGCTTGGCCTCCTCAGTGAGCTGCTGGTAGTCAGAACTGAATAAATCGAGCTCCATCTTGAAGTTGTTGCCCTCCTTACGAGCATCATCATGTTCAGCACGATAATGGTCGGCTTCATCTTTGTATTCGTCGCCCCACTTTGTGATTAGCTGCTGGTCCAGACTGACTCGGTCCCTTTCCCAAGCCGTCTCCTTGGTTTGCAGCTCCTTCTCAAGGGCAGGCTTCTTACCTCGGAGAGCAATCATCTGCTCTTTTGCGAACTGAGCACGTCCTATCCATGTGTCGCAATCGCTACACAAGTGTCCAGTGAGCAACTTCTTCCCTCCACGACCTGTGGGCCTGGTGGAGTCAGTGCGACCACGCTTCAGGTCACCACTACTGTCTCCCCCAGTGCCTTTCCTGTCCCATGCATCCTAACGCGTGTGGCAAGGCGAACAAGGCGGTGAGACAGTGCCAGCAGTACCCTTCAAAGGATACTTCAACTTGCTGGTGACCGTCATAGAAGGGGTTTTCTGGGGAGCATCCCTCGGAGGACTTGCTGAAGTCAGCTGAGGCAAGGAAAGTCCATTTATCAAATTAGAAGAGCGCCTGCATCACACTGTGCCGCACAGGGACAGGTGTTGACACAGGCCCCGAGGCTGCAGACATGGATGGGGTGTTCTTCTTTCGAGGAATTCTCGCCAATCCGGACGCCTCGCTGGAACGCGCAGGTTGCGACGCCGCAATCTCGTTGTACGGGCTAGGGGTTTTTCCCCTGTCACCGTGTACAAAGTGATCGAAGCCGTCTACCTAGTAAAATCTTCTCAGCATGTCTGGAGCCATTTCTTGTGGTCCATGTCCCAATTATGCTTCTGGGGATCCACATCGCGTAAGTGGAACCCGACCACGATGTGTGCAAACTACGCGTCGGAAAACCACTTCTTGCGGTCGATGACTTGAGGGAGTCCAATACGTGCAACATACATAGTCCCCAAACTTGTCTTTCTTGTTGCCTTCCTTATTGCCTTCCTTGTTGCCTTTGGAACGAGCACGCTTGTGAACGGCAACCAACTCCTCGCGCTTCATGTTGACCTAGTCTGTATGCTCGGCGACCAAGCGCTGTACCATTGCTGACAGCGATGGAAACATTTCCGACTGGCAGGCAGGAGACAGGAGTTCCACGGGCTTCCCACTGCAACAGGGTGCAGAGAAGCAGCATCCTCCCTTCATGCGGAAATGGGCCCAGTGCTCAATTACACACTCGAACCCACCAGACCCATGCTCTTGTGTGAATATGGATAACGGCCCACAAAGGGCCACCGCGTCCACAGTTGTCGGCGCGACGAGTTAGATGCTGCTGATCTCTCATCAACATCGCTTGAGGTTGTGGCTACGCAAACTTGTCCACATTGAGTGCTTCCCAAAGTTTGCAGCCTGCAACTGGACATCTCATTCAGGCTTCCAACCATGCTCCATACAAAAGCTGCACGTGAGTGTGGGTGATCTTGTCCACCGGAAGTTCTGCGTTGTGAGCTGTTGATCCAGACTGACCCGGTCTTTTTCCCAAGCCTTCTCTTTGGTTCGCAGCTCCTTCTCCAGGGTGATGTGCTTGCTACAAAGAGACTCACTTACTGCTCCTCCGTGAACTGAGCTTGCCCCCAACATGTGTTGCGATCAATGCGCAGATGCCCAGTGATCGAATTTATTCTTGCCACCACATGGTGTTGGGCTTGTTGAGTCGGTACGAGCACTCTTCTGCGCACTGCCGCCATCTCGCCCAGTCAAGGAGTAAAATATTTTTGGACATACGGCAGATTTGAATTCGACAAGCCAAATTATGTTAAATCAACTGTATGCCAAATTCTAATACCCAAGCCCCGATTGGGTTGGTTAAGACTATACACACAAGGTCCGGGAAATTGCCTACAGGGACTATCTTTATGGTAGAAGTGACTACTGTGTGGGGTGTCGTGTTTACTATACTTGCGCATAAGTCTGCTTGATGTCCCTCCCATTAAGATTTTGCTGCGCTTCTTCCAGTGTCTTCCCTACACGTCATCACAGGTCCATCAACCCTGACTATAGAGTCCAAGGCTCCCTACAGGTCGTGTTCAGTGTTTTCAGTATTAGTTGAGAAAAATAATGATTACCCTGTTGAACAATATCATGTCCTCTCAATCCTATGAGCCTTACTTTAATACTTCAAGCTCGTATCACGTAAATGAGACAATATTTACATAGATTGTGGTGGGGAAATAACAATGTTGGACTGTCTGTCAGTGTCTCACCTATGACCTCAACCAACAACGCCTGACTGAGGCCCATTATGCCCTAGTAATTATTATAAGGTCTCTCAAACAAAACACTGGTTGTAGTCATAGAATTGAGATTCTTGTGAATTTAAAGTATCAGTGGAGATGAAAAGGCATGATTAAGGTTAACAATATGCAGCATTATAAGCTTGTCAGAGCACACTATCACTAAATTGGCACAAACAGAGCTGCTTTTCTTCAAGATAAACCCAGCATAAAATTAAAGAAGACGTCAAGAACAGACGACTTTTAAAAATAGTATAAAATTCGTTAAAACTGTTAAGACTTTGGAAAATCTGTATGTATGTATGCATATTTTAAGCTGACCTTGACCACCCCCCATTAGATGTTATGAAACCTTCCCATGTTATAACAAAAATAGAGCAGCATTCTCTTAACTGAAGCAAGACAAAAAATGCTAAACTAATGTCAGTTCAATAGTAAAATCCGGTATTATTAAAATCACCATGAAAAAGCCACATTGCATATAGATAAGTGACCTCAATTTTCATTGTAAAACCCCTTAACTAAAACACGTCAATTTTGAAAGTCAGTAATGCTTTTAATTGTTGCCAATAGGTGGCAGTCAAAAACAGGGGAGCATTTCTTAAGGCCGTTTGGGGTATTTTCTCTTGTTGAATATTTATATGGCAAAGTCCAGTGAACTACTGTGGCGACTATATGTCAAGCTCAGAATAGTTGCTGTTTTAACAATTTCAAGATACAATAATGCTATCAATTCAGTTGACATGTGGTTGTACATTAAAATGTGTTGTATGATGACTTGCTATGCTGTTTTTGTGCAGGGGTTGAAGCTGCTGTTTTATTCTTGTAATTAATTTATTGCTTTACTTTGTTTGTTTTTCTCATGGTTAGATGTTCTATGGTAATATTACTGTACTGTCCTGAATTCTTTTTATTATCTTTTATTCTGTCTTCTCTTTTTGTGGTTCTAATGCGGTCTAAATAAAATTAACATTGTTCTAAATGTTTTATATATATCTATTTACTTTATAACAGTTTTCAATACCATCAGTATCCTTTTCAAACACAGATTTCAAAATATTAGTCAAAAAATACAAAATCTCATAAAACAAATATCAATGTCAATTTAAATGTTAATCTATCTCAATATTTTGGTATAAAGATAGATTAACTGTAAGAAAAGTTGTTAGGGCCTTCAGTGCGCGGGTTCATTGCAGCATGACAGCAGAGTATAAATTCCCCTATAGTACAAGTTTCACTGGACTAGGTTAATATCCCAGTTACACACACCTTGATAAGGCTTTGTTGTTGTCCTTTACTATGGCCACTGTAGGATTAGGAACCAGTACTCTCTTGTACTGGGCTTAGCCGATTAGAGGCAGTTCTGTCTTATACATTGGTACAGCAGCACGTAGGGCTGGCAACCTATTCACGATGGGAATAGGCCCTCTTTACTTATTCTTACTGAGGTTGGCCAGTGGCCCTCCTCCCTCACCGTCGTGGACTTGGTCTACCGTGGTTGCTTTTCACACACAAACATCAATTTGCTCAGGGTGTCAGCACCAAGTGCAAAGTCCTCCCCAGTGCGGAGGCCTCTCATGAAACCCAGGACAAAACACCCCACGACCCAGGGACCGACCGGTGGTCCAGGTATGTGGTGCACGTGTAGGTTTAGGAAACGCAATGAGGAGTAGTCAGGAAGAGGAATGTCTGCAGCGCTGCTGGGGGATGCGTAGGCCGTGAGGCCACTCGTGCATCCCAGGTGAGCGTCACTGCTACGGCGGGTTGGCACACTTGTTCCAGATACTTTGCTTACATAACCTTTAAATTGGTATTGATATTTGATTCATGAGATTCTATATTTTTGGGAAGTAATATTTTGAAATTTGTGTTTGAAAAGGTAACTGATAGCATTGATATAAAGTAAATAAAAATATATAAAACATTTAGAACAACGGTAGCAACACTCATAAAGTAGGCCTCCAGTGCGCGACTCATTGTAGCATGGTCGCAGATTATAAAAAGCCCCTTACTATAAGTTGCTCTGGAGAAATTTAGTTTTCCTTGGCTGCACACACCTTGATAGGCTTAAGTTGTTGTTTCTTATGGCCACTGTAGGATTAGGGAACTAGTACTCTCTAGTACTGGATCTGAGCTGAATAGCAACAGTTCTCTCTTTGATGCTAGATGGGCAGCAAGTAGGGCTGTTGACCTATTCTTCGGAATAGGCCCTCATTCAGTTGTTCTTCCAAGGTTGGCCGGTGGCCTTCCTCTCTCTCGTCGACTAAGTCTGGCATGACTGAGTGTAGGGGACGCCTGAAGAACTGCGTGTCAGTACTGGTGCAAAGTTCTCACCCTGAGGAGGCCTCTCGTGAAACCCAGGGGTGAACACCGTCGTGGCAGTGGGTAACCGGAACCCAGGCCGGGGCGTACGTGTACAGCATTAGAACACAATTATGAGTTATCTTGAGAACCACAAGATCACCCTGGGGCCGTGCATGGGCTTAGCCCGCCGTGTCACCCTAGGGAAAATGTTGTCAAGTGGAAGGTGGTGCTCTTTCAAAGTTGGGCAGTAGCGTATACAGTTTCTTCACAGATTGGTACACAGAGTACACACAGAGATCAGTAGCATTCAAGTACAGCCCAGGAGGGCGAGCGTTCCAGACCTTTTTGGTATTACTGAACCCAAGTTCCTGCAGACCATCGAAGGGAACCACAGCGACCGGAGAGGGGGAGCTCGAGACTCCCTGACATCTGCTGAAGTAGAGAGAGCACTGTTGCTCAGAGTGGCTGGGAGAAACAAACACCTCGGTTGAACTACAAGTGACAGATCAAGCGAAGATCATGAAGAGCGAGATGGACAACCGTGCCAACCACTGATGCGGAACACCTCTAATATCACCTTCCTGTGGCAAGGATTGACCGGTGGAGTGAGGGAGATGCGTCTCACACTCCCGTTCACCTTGACTGCACCGGCAGTACAAGGGGAAAAGACTGCTCTAGTCAATCCTGTGCCTCTGGCGGTGGGGGGGAAGACACCGGCTAAAACGTGATGTGTCAGTCGCACAGGTGAATTTAGAAGAGGTGGAATGAGTTAGCCCGGGCAATCACTTGCCTGGCGGGAGCAGCAATCTATCGACGTGTCGTGAATGGATGGCGAGCAGGAGGAACAAGAGGAGCTACAGAAAGCTCTAGGAGGGGAAGACCAGGCAGCAGGTGGGGATAAGCACCCCTGGGGGCGCCACCCTTTGGACACTACGCTTGAGGATTTCAAGCGACTCGAACTGTTCAGTCACCACTTGACAGGTGGCTACAAAGGGACCAGAGACAAGATTAGAGGGCTGGTTGTCGGCGCGACGGATGCAACCGCCAAAATGAACCGGGTCTATGGCAAGAGGGACAGCAAGGAGGACTCAAGTCAAGTTGGTTCTCCACCGGACAAGCACCAGGGAAAGCGGCGCTAACCATCACCCCAGTTCTCCTTTCTAGGGTAAACCTTGGCCCCTGCTATCAAGGCAAGGTGGCAGTACCTTTGTCAGTTGGATGCAGGGGCCGACTTGTTGGGTGAATCAGAGTAACCCGTGTTATATGAGCACCCATAGCCACGGTCGTACCGAGAGAAAGGGCGGAATTACCGTGGGTGTGGAGTAGAAAGGGCAACACCCTTGCATATTCAGTTACGACGGATACCGCACAGAGAGGGCTCACGGATCTACTCTGTTGTAACAGGGTGGGACTGTGAAACCGAATCACAGATGGCAGGATCAAGGATGCGTCAAAGGTTCGTCAAGAGTGGTTCGACCTCCTCCATGACATGAACGGGAGGAACTTGCCAGACGCACTTCTCGGATTTTGGACGGATGGGAGAGGAAGCATATTCCTGGATATGGCCTGTGTGAAGTATGATTGGATGAATTCATGTTGGAAAACATGTCTTAACTTGAAATCGAGCGAGGCAGATTCGATGTCGTCATAAGATCAAGTCACCAGTAAAGAGGGAGCATCGACGAACTACGTCGCTTAGTCCCAGTCGTGCCCACTAAACTTGACCCACCAAGCTCGTCGGCCATAAAGGCCTAACCGGAAGATGATAGAAGGCTGCTAGATCCCTCAGTCGATATCATCACCCACAGGAGACGAATTGCCGAGGCTGAGGCAGGACTAAATGAGGAAAAAGGCACTAAGGGCCTGGCTAGTGACATCACGGACCAAAGAGCTGTGTTGTGCCATAAGGATGCCGGGGCCACAGGAACCAGTGAGGACCAGCACCGGGGCGCAACGGATAAAGGATTGCACGTTAGTGATGCGGTAGTATTGAGTTTCCATGGGGATGTTCCCTTCCCGTACAAGCAGGAATGGGACACCCGCATGGATACTGGGGGAGTGTGGAGCAAAACTCGTAAAGTAGGCCTCCAGTGCGCGACTCATTGTAGCATGGTCACAGATTATAAAAAGCCCCTTACTATAAGTTGCACTGGAGTAGGTTAATTTTCCTTGGCTGCACACACCTTGATAGGCTTAAGTTGTTGTTTCTTATATCGTTGTAGAAATATACTTTTTCAAGAGTGGGAGAGTGTATTTTTAGAATGCCTTATAAAGTCATATAATTCAGTTTACATGATTCTTAAATTATATTTACATTTCATGACAAAATTAGGACAAGTAATGAATTATACATAGCAGAAGATGAGTGTGTTATTTTTAGGGTTTTAGTTAATTCCCCAAATAGTAAAGTATTTAGAATTTGGGATACAAATGTATTGAGCTTTTAAATAATAAGTAGGTTTCCCAAATAAAGAAATTATGTTTTAATATTACTTATGAAAAACATATAAAAAATTTGGTCTCATATCCGTATAAATTAGTCCCCTGTTTCATCTCAATTCTTTATTTAAATTTTAAAATTCTGGCAATTTTTAAATTTCTATAAAAATTTTTTTTTTTGAAAAAGTAATTTTTTTTTATTAATTTAAACTGGTCCGAAATAAAACTTACTCTATTAAAAAATTCACATGCTTACAATTTTTTTTCAACACAACTGATTTTTAAACCCCAAAGTTTGGTATGAACCGCCTAGGTAAAAGCGTTCAATAAATTACATTAAAAATTAATGAATAATTCATAGTATTTTAAGTTTTGTAAAGATAAACGGGGTTTTTTAATAAAAATTTAAAAATACCCCAATTAAAAACCTGATCCT
>JAGTTF010001441.1:0-11896 GCA_019095985.1 Streblospio benedicti | reverse complement strand
GTTCTCAGTAGGTCTCCAGTGCGCGAGGTTGCAGCAACCTCGCAGAGTATAAAGTAGTTATAAGTAAGTTTCACTGGACTAGGTTTCTTATCCCCTTGTTACACACACCTTGTTGTTATACCTTCTTAAGCCCACTGTAGGATTAAGGACTCAGTACACTATAGTACTGAGACTTGGCCATTAGGGCCTCAGTTTCCTTGTAGATGCTAGTCGGATAACACGTAGGGCTGGTAACCTATTCCTTTGGGGATAGGCCTTCTTTACTTTATCTGACGGGGCTAGCCGGTGGCGAACCCCCCTCCTCCCGCGCCTGGGACCACGTGGCTTCGTAAAGGGGATGCCCTGATCGTTGCATGTCAGCACCGGTGCGAAGTCCCCTCCGCGTAGGGGCCAGTCGTGAAACCCGGCTTGTTAGTCACCAGGCACTCGCCCAGTACGCTGGACGGTGGCCTGTACGTGGGGTACCAGTTAACACAACGAGGAGTAGTAAGGGAACCAACATCGTCAAGGGATCAGCCGTCAGTCGCGCGTCCTAGCTTCGGGCTAGTGGCTTTGCGAATCAGCACAGAGCGCGGCCCAGCGACCATCGCAGGTCGTGCTGGCACCGCGACTGATTCCACTTTGTTTACATTTACAGTTTAGGACAAATGACTATGTCCACTTGCAGAATCTAAGTCTCTTACACCAAGCACAATTCGGTGTCTCAAGATTGATTCTATGCACGAATCACAGTAGTTACATGATTTGATAAGTTGGCGTAGTGAAGATAGGTAAACTTCAAATGGCTCACCTTGTTGGTTGTGCTGATTAAAAACAAACCTCACGTATCATTCGTTTTGCCAACAGCAAATCTATCAAAGGCATCAATAATATCTTTGATTGTTCTTTCTGATTCCGGTTTGATGAACTGCAGTCCATTGTATATTTTGAGAGCTTCATCACGAAGTGTGTGGAGGAATAAAGCCACCTGGTATTCGGCAGGATGCACTTTCAGATCCATGATGATGGCATAATTATTCCACTTTTGCTTGAACAGTTTCCAGTTGTCCACAATATGTTTAGCTTCACATATAAGGGGTGGCGGTGCTTTGATGCCAGGTACAGATTTAGCTTTTGGAGGTGCTTCTGGAGGTGCCATTGTGATGAAACAATTGTTTCATATACGTGAATCAAGGCTTACAGTGAACTGCAATATCTTCATTGAGTGGGTAGCGTTGTCTCCAGCGCTGTCACCATGTTTCGTGAGTTCTTAGACATAACGGAAGATGTTTAGCACTGGTAGGAACTTTTACTAATGACCATATAACATGAACTTCTACAGTATACGAGGTTGACACACATATATAGTACTTATAATATAGGTGCTTTATAGTCAGCAACTATTACACGTTACAGTGACGTTCTGTCTATGGTGGAAACGTTTTGAATCATTTCAGCATTGTCTTTGTGGAGAGGATCAAATTATGCCAAGTGTTGGCCTGCGTGAATAAAGATAGCGGAGTATGTGTTATTTGTCATCATTATTGGGACATTGTTGTTATTCACGGTAACTGCAGTTTCTGCAATGTCAATATTTGCATCACAGTCTGCGGAAATTGTTCCTATCAGGCCAGATGGTAGGTCTGTCCTTCATAGCCGGTCACTAACGCGGCCACTAATAATCTAAGTGTTGTGTGGTTCAAGGGTCAAGTTATCTATTGAATGGACCATTAATTTCTCTGATAAACGTAGATGTGAAGTTTTGAAGCTTATAGTGGCTTCGTGTGATTGTAGGAATTCACGACCAAGTATCAATGAATGGCTGAGTTGTTTAAAAACAGATTTTTTTTTAATATGGACGTCCATTAATATGGAAGGTTAATGTAGCTGTTTAAGCGGGTTGAGTTTTTCTCCATCAGCTGTAGAAAACTCACGTTGAGTTGGGATTATCAGAGATTTATAATGGGAGTATAGTTTTTTTAACAATGTTACAGCACAACAATTAATTGCGGCACCACTGTCTATCAGGGTTGTTACATGTTTATTTGAATCTTTGAAGAACACCGGCAAAGTGGAATCTGCAAAGAACTCAACATTTAAGGTTCTATGGTTATTATACTTTTGAAAGGACGGTATTGTGGATATCTGAGAAATGGCTTGTGATTGGGGGGGTTGGATGGTATTGTGGACATCTGAGAAATGGCCTTTGATTTATGGGGGGGAATGTTGGGTGAAAATGGCGGGTGTGACGTGACAGATGTAGATGACGCAGACACATGGTCAATGGAATTTTTTTCAAGGTCCAATGCTTTTGATGGGTATGTAATGGGTTCAGATGGGGGGGATTAGTATGAACGATCTGATGAATTGGAATTTTGGGGAACATGCAGTGCCTGAATTAGTTTAAATCAGCATAAAACTCTTTGTCTGCTGAATCAAGTGCATTTACTGAATCAGGGTAACGGTTAGGGCGACGAAGGTCACAGGTAATTCTATCATTGTGGTCACTAATGTGTCGGCATTTGTCATTCTGTGTTACTTGCATATCAGGTATCCTAGAATTAGATCTTTGTCTGTTATATTTAGGTCGATAGAAAGACCTGCCTCTTGAACGGTCACATGTGCTGTATCTGTACCCTTCACGGGAACGGCTTCTGTTTCTGTTGTAAAGCCTGCCGCTTGAATGACTACGCTCTGTAGTGTATTTTCTGCTTTGTGACTGACTGCATAAAAGACAGCGCGTTGACTGCGTCCGACGCTTCTTGGCGGAGGCGTAATCTGTGCACTGTGCGTTCAGTGCATGCAACTAACGTTTTTATGTCATTATATTCATCATCTTTGATTTCTACAGCAATTTGGGGTTTGAGGTTATTGCAAAAGATCTCTACTTGGGTTTCGAGGGGAGGATTACATTCTGAAAACCTCTGCATAATAATTGCGCTGAAGTCACGCACAGATTCATTGTGTTTTTGTTTCCGATTTAGATAATTTCTGCGCATAGATAGCGGCTTCTTTTGCATTGAACATGTTGATTCTAATTCAGTCATAGTATTTGTGTAAGACTTGCGTATGTCGTCTGTCAATGTGTGGTATTGCACACTGGCAAAGCCATCAAGTAGGGTGGGAATAATGGTGGCACGCTGTGGGTCTTGTACTTGCCAACCAAAATGATTGAAGCAATTTTCCAGGTCTAATTTCCATTTTTCAAATGAACTGTATAGGAAACCATCAAAACAGAGCATGTTTATGTTAGGGCCTCGTTGCCGTGGTTGGATATTCCCTTGTTTAGTTGTTAGATCTTGGAGTAGGCCACACAGTTTGTTAACTTTAGACGGGCCTGATTGCTTGGGGAAATCACCAAAATTAGCTTGCATTTTTTTAACTTATCATTAGTCTCAGCTAATTCGCCCTTATAATTGTCATTCTCTTGCAACAAGGTGCAGTTGGCAACTTGCATATCTTGCAAGGTTTGTGTATTTTCGTCAAGTTATTTTTATAACTTTTTAAAGTATCAGTAAGATCACTTACTTGTTGCAGCACTTGTTCTGTTGTCATCTTGTACTTCGGGTTGATAGAAACTGTGTTTTCAAATCAGGTAGATTGGGAAACGTATGAAGGATTGGGTGGGGAAAATGGCGACGATAATCGCCCGGCAGTGGTAATGTATCCACTTTCTTGAAAGGCAATGGGAGGGGAGAGTGGTGCTGATTGGCGGCTCGTTGCATATTCGCCTCCTCGTTGGATTGGGGAGGGATGGAGCGAAGCTAGTTCTCTGATATTTCCAGATGGTTTGTTGGGGGTAGAGCTGGTGGGGGATGGGCTTCTTGGGTGGTTCATTTAGTGAAAGATTGGTCTCAGAACTTTCAATTCTCGGCTATCTACACCAGTATGTCATGAGTGGTTTTACTCTAAGACATAAGGAAGTAGAACATGGAGATGGCTTGGTTACTATTTATTATCTGAACTCTACAATCATCCACACAGATTTATATCCTGTCTCCTTATAGACTAATACAGCTCACGGCATCTAACAATGATAAGGCTTGCATTATTGGTTAGACTAAACCAAGCTTATTAGTCTGATTTAGACTCATAAGCTTATTCTGTCTGTTTAGTTGGCACAACGTGCAATTTTCTATTTCTATTAATGTCTATATGAAGTCCATGAACAAAGGTAATATTTATCAAATCAAATCAATACAGTATTCTAAATATACACATTCCATATGGATCGATAGTGTTTCTCTGCTGTCTAGCGCTACTCTCTTGTACAATCCACCGCAGTATAGCATAGAGCTGTGCATTGGAGTGCGGTCTTCACGCACTTGCACTGTCCTCAGCAGCTCTTCTTGCAGCCACATCGAAGTAGCTGCGGCATGTTTCAGTTGCTTCTGGTAGGGTTGTTCAGCCATTATTACTGGGAACCCACCCCATTCACTTGGCGATGAGAGCTCTGGTCTGCAAACCATCATATGGCCCCAGCAGAAACCTGCTTGGTATGCAGCTCTCCTAATATGGTGTTTAAGAGCTTCTCAAGTCGGTGGAAGTGCATCTATGGATCTGCCATTTTGTGTGAACAGATGCTTGCGAGCATCATTGACATATCCGTTGCTGCTGGTGCGATCATAGAGCAGGACAACAAAGCGCTCCAATTCATCCATGTAGTCGTCTATGATTGAAGGGCTTGGGGTAGCAGCCAATGCACAGAATGCTGCAGTAACATTCGTTACACCATCACAGGCTTTCTAGGTTTCCCATGCTGTTTTGTTACCCCTGCCACCAAAGCTTGATACATTGTTACATCCAGTCAAGGCATGGAAGAATGGCAACCCTCTGCACTTGTTCGGTCCCAATGCTGCAGCCATCTCGTGGGCTGCCAAGAACCTGAAGATCTTTCAGATGTTCACATCGGTGTCATACTTCGTTTCTCTGTCTCTGAGGTTGTTATCCTTGTTGCCAGGAAATCAAATAGTTCCATCTTGTTTTCATCTATTCGAAAAAAAGCCTGCCAGTTTCCAGGGATGGAGCTAGAAGGCTCCACTCGTCTTCGGATACCTTTACCCCTCTTCTTCCCAGTGTCTGCTTTCAAACTGTCTTGAAAGTATTCATCCCAGACAATATCCACTCTGCTTGTGTGCTGAAGCTGTGATGTGATGTACGATAAGAACCCTTGAGATGCATACTCAGAGAAAGTCTTTGCAATGCAAGGTGCCAGCATATTGACAATAGCTGTTCCATCAAGGATCATGACTTCAACAGCAGAAGTTGTAGCAGGAGTATCCCCTGAAGGTGTCAGATCTTCCAAGCATTCAACAAGATCAGACTTTGTTCCAAGTCGTAACTTGCCCATATTCGATAAGGATGGGGGACAAGGTTGGTTCTCGTCGGCAAAGAATTCATCGAGATCTCCATCACGTGTTTGAGATGCAATGAACAACCTAGAGAACAGGGAGCAGTCATTCTTGAGGGACGACACCTGCAGCTGTGTTCTGGACTTGTCTCTTCCTGGAGGTTTACTGAAGAGAGGCAAGTTATTTCTTCTGATTGGGTCAGTGATGGGCTTTGTCTGGTTAACAAGCCTCTCATTGTCCCATACTGCTCTTGTCCAAGTTTTTCAATTTGACGTACAGTGGTGATTATTGCAGGATCAGCCAAGTCTCTGTTGTCTGGCACCAAGAGATCTTTGCTGTCATCACAGAAGGGGTTTTCCATCTATCTCTTTTATGACACTAGTAAGGGCTTTTACATCTCGGGCAACGCCTAGCTGTACATTCTTTGTTTCCTCGTGTTGCTTGAGTTCAGTGGTCTTCATTCTCATCTCTGCTGTGGTTTGAAACTCGAGAATCAGTCTGGCCATTTCTGGGCCAGACACCATCCAGTGACACAAAGCTGCAGGATTCTCTGTCAGACCCACTGCTCCTCCATCTCCTTTCACAGATGCATTGTTTTGCTCATGAGCTTGGTCAATAGCTATAGCAGAGAATGCACATGTCATCGTTTTCACAGTGAAGTTACCAGCAGGAAACTTGGATGCTTGCTCTCCAGTGTTACCATGCGCCGACATAGTTTATATGGTCCAAGGCAAAGAACCAGGGTACAAGCTTGCTCCGGGAATCTTTGTACAGCATGAATTTCCTTCACGTATCGATCGCACATAAATGAAGAATGCCAATTCCAGTTTCACCATGATAAACCAAAACTGGAACTGTGGACTTGCATCAATCTGCTCAGCACACCAGTCATCTAATGATATTGGATCCTGACCCTAATCTACTCTACTGGTATATTGTTTGTAGGCGTGCTGCAGAAGAAGGTAGAGGCTACTGGCTGTGACCTGGTGAGCTCGACGAGTTCGTGTCACATGGGCACCTTACAGTAGGAAATCTGCAGTACCAGTTGTAGGAACCCCGACAAGCTCTAGAGCACCTGTCCAACCACTGCCATTCGAAAGGTCACCGGGGTTTCTCTGCCATCATCTCAATATGGAGTCCACCCAAATAGGATGACAAGGCGATTTTCCCCATGTGTTTGTGGCCATCTCCACTGGATCCTTTTGGCGATTGTGTACAATGGCTGATTGACCGCGATGATTGGGATCTGGCCATGATTCAGTATATTCACTGCTGCCTGGATAACATCCATTGAGTGACGAATCATAGCCACAGACTTGGCCTGGTCATAGAAGAGAGGCAGCAATGAGGTGAGGGCCACATTACATTCTGGTTACTCTGGAATGGGCTACTTGCTGGCATGGTATGCAGCCCACTACACAGTCTCGTCTCCCTGAAGTGGTGTGTCTGAGGTTACTATCTTCTTCATCTGCTCCAGCCACCTGTTGTATAACAAGAGTCTATATTATCATTACATAACTGATAAGTGAAATGTACATACATATTGCCTTGTTCAGACACACATATAATTTTCTGCAGATCAAACCCAAACAGTGGCTATATCGTAAATGTTTACGTTTGCTCTCAAACTCAACGCACAGTACTATTCAGATGCTGGTGCCATGGAATGAATCTTGGACACTTGTTGAGCTAGGGTTATGACCAATGTTATCCACTGCTCCAGTAGTGAACAGTCCATTCTTTAGTTCAGGGGAGCACACTGCACTTTTCTTCTGGAAGAAGTGGCAGATTCTGTTACCCAAGTCCGTGGAGATACTTAGTACCCTGTCGTAGAAGACTGAGAGACCGAGGTGGAACAAAGTATCAACTAGGTCTCGTTTGCGGGTTTTTGTCTGTATCAGTGTGCCTAGGTACACAGGCACGGGAGTCTCTTGATTGTGCCAGTGCTTGGTAGACTCAGCAACACTTGTACTCTGTCGACGTCGCGCAGTTGAACATGAGGAGCTGTGAAATTGTAAGAGTGGGTGTTGATACAGATGACTGTCTTGACTGCTCTTGGGACCATTCAGAATCATAGCGACTAGCGCGAGAAGAGAAGTAGGCACTGACTGCTCTTGGCAGTTGGTGTCAAAGAAACCACAAAAGACTGTCTCCACCTTCAACATGTCTTTTCGGACCATACGTGGTAAAAATATTGATTAATATCATTTGTGCACAGAAATGCCGAGATAGACATGCCTCTGCCTTCTCTTCCCTTTCTCCCTTATGGCCACCATAGATATTTAATCTTAGTTGATTGTGAAGTAAATGAATAGCATGCGCACAGTATTTAATTTTGTATTTGACTATATGCTTACACACTATATTGTGTTTTGCACCTAATTAATTAATTGCCGCCATTTTGGAAAATGGCCACCATTTTGGTCCGTGGGGGATCTGGAATGTCCTTATTTAATGCTTATTTAGTCATATATTTAATTATATGTTCACGAAATTGTGTTTTGCATCTGGCAGATATGACGGACTGAGTCTGAAGGTTGAATTTAGAACATTTTGGCCATGGGAAGAATCTGGAATGTCTTTATATCCAAAAATCTCTCTCAGGGTATGTCCTAACTGTGTGCCAATTTTCATGCTTGTATCATAAAAGACACAAAACTACCTAAACGTTGCACATATCTGTTGGGCTATAAGGTGGAGAATGTTCAGTATCCACAAATAAAATCTATTCAGGACAATATTGTAACATTAATATATAACATCTCAAGCTGAGTAAGACGCACAAAAGAAAGGAATCGTTTAAAGTCAAGAACAAACTAGCCGTTTCAGCACATGCACCAAAACGGCATTGCATGTCATCAAACGAGACATTTTAATATACAACCCCATGTAAAATATATTCATCATAGTATTGATACTGATGCTCTTTAAAACAACGACTCTTAAGTGTTAAATATAAAGTCAGGAGAGTATTTCAGTAAACTTTGCCTTAAACAGCCTCAAGAAATGTGCCACTGTTTTTGACTACCACCTATTGGCAAACGTTGATACCGCTAATTACATCAAAGTTAGGTTAGCTTGTTAAGGGTATTTTATAATGAAAATTGAGGTCAATATGTCTATAAGCAATGTGGGTTTGTCATGGTAGATTTGGTGATACAGGATTAAATAATTGAATTTACATTAGTTTGGCTTTTTAAGTATGATATGTATGAGGAGTTTTCTGTTACATTCCTAAACCTGCGTTGTGTTGCTGTATTTCACAACCATATATAGTCCACCAACTTCACCATGTCCTGCATCCCAAATGGAAGTGGCCTTGTCAAAGTGCAATTTCGGTCGGTCAAGGTGACTTTTCTTAAACAAGCCGAAAACAGTGACAATAGTTTAAGGCTGTCATATATTATTCTCGTCTGCCTATAGAGTTTTTTTATCACAATAGTTTCGTCATAAGTGAAAGAATAGTATTTTACATAATTATAATACCAAAACTATGAAGTAATATATTCTATTTATAAATCATTGTTGTTGTTTTTTACTACTTATTCTGTGTATTTGGAGACAATAAAATTTTGTTTAATTTTGTTTATTCTGACGTTTCAACACGTAAGTGTATTCTTCAGGGAATATTTGCTTTTTAATTAACAATTTATAAAAACGTAAAGATCAAGAAATAGCCTAAAATAATGACTAAACATTAAAAATACAATATTAAGAATAAAATGCACATTAATCGGTTCTAAGATGGCTAAAAGGGTTGTCTGATAACATTTAGCTACTAATAATAAATATATATACATTGTATCTATTTGTCAAAGGTAAGGTATAATTTAATATTTGATTGTACAGTGATGATTAGATTACTGATATGGCTTACAAGAACCAGTTCGTATATTACATAATGCATACATAATATTGTAAATGAGAACATTAATTTACTTATATTGAGAGCACTCTGATTGCATAGCGTTAAAGTCAGTATTTATGTTATTCTATGGTGTTAATCTAGTCCTATTGTGACGGCTACTCTAGCTGTCCGCCCCCGGATGGAATCATTAGTTATACTGTAGCAATAAAATAAATGCACAAATAACCAAAACGGAGCAATAAACCTAGTTTGTAACACCCAATTGTTTTTGCTCATGTGGCTAAAGCACCAGCCACTAGTTGTTTTTGACACACCCAAAGCAATTTAATGTAGCCTTGGACTTGGACAATATTTTAGTAACTTTGATTGATATTACCCACACAACTTGCACACATAGCTTCACATAATACAATAGTTGCTATATTGACCATATAGTCTATGGAGTTGTGTTACAAATTTGGCAAATATTGGCAATGTTTGTGGAAAACCGTTTTTTGTTGTTGTGTGAAGAAATTGGCAATATGCGCTATTGCGGCCTTGTCCGATCACCGCCTGCTACTGACTGCGTCGGCCCGGGTGGCGTTCGGGCAGAGCCCACTTCGGCCCCAGGGGAGGTCTTGCGGTTCTCTAGCTGACTCCTCGTTGTGTACTAGCTCTCCGTGCGCCCCGGCCTAGGTTCGGTTACCTACTGCCAAGGCGGTGTTCACCCCTGGGTTTCACGAGGCCTCCCCACGGGAAGGACTTCGCACCAGTGCTGACTGCAGCTTGTGCTTCAGGCGTCCCCCCCACACAGCCACGGGTAGACCACGAAGGAAGGAAGGCCACCACGAGAGGACAAGTGAATGAGGGCTATTCACCGGCCAACCTGCCCATCCAGCGTCTAGAGAACTGAATCGGCTCATCCAGTGTGGGTGACTGTTCCCTAATCCTACAGTGGCCATAGTAAGTACAACAACAAGAGCTTAACAAGGTGTGTGGCCAAGGAGAACTAACCTGGTCAGTGCCTTATATAAAAAGGGGCTTTTTGATATTCTGCGACCATGCTACAAGTCGCGCACTGGATGCCTACACGAGTTTTGCTACACACTCCCCCAGTATCCATGTGGGTGATCCACTTATGTACGGGGGGCCATCCCCATGGACACCCCATAGTAAAGCAGTAACACAGTATCGGTGGTATCCACTAGTGAGAGGTCAGTATCCCAGGGGCGTCGATTTCGTCTCCATGGAACTTGCGCCGCGCCTGGAACCTGAAAATAAAAACAAGTAAGCCCTCCCCCACCGCCCAGCAGTAAAACATCACTTTACAACTGTTGCGCCTTATAGTTGCACAACTAGTTTCTTTGCAGTTTGGCTGATGTGCGTTATGGGTGCACAACTAACCCCTGCAGTTTGAACCCGGCTGATGTGTGGTGTGGTTACACAACTAGCCTACTGCTTCGCTTTGGGACGCATAACTTCTGGGGAGGTAACTTACACTAAAACAAATGAACAATTTATCCGAAAATGGCGAATACCATCGAATTACTTCAGGACAATGGCGGGAAGTCACGGCTACGAGTATGGGATGACCGTGTAGAGTCAATTAGCACGTGACTGAGTCAGGGGGACCACTGTAGGTCGGACCATCCTTGGACTGAAAAGCCCAACTGCTACGAGCTCGGGGTGCCGACTCCCCTACCCGTGAGGACGATCCTTCATTTGCCTTGGTGTCCCAGCCACCAAGATTTTTGCTGCCATGCGTCGGCGTTGCTGGGCTTGTTCCGACCTGATTCGGCCGCTCCTCGCCTTCCCGTGATCGTCATTGAGGTCCGTCGACCCGACACGATACACAGGATCTTGCTTGTGACCACGCCCTTCAGCGAACTGTGTTTACAGTCGTTCCTGCACCCCAAAGTCCTACAGCGCTACACCTCTTCACCGTGAGGCAAAGAAAGTGCAACACTCAGGCGGTTTCCCGGTCCCCAGTACGATCCTACTCCCTAGGGAGCAGTCGCGCTGGACGTGGAGTCTCCCCCACGTGGTGGCTCCTCGGCCAACAGAGCATCCTCGGTAGCGAGGTCTGCCTGCATGCTCTCTGCTGCTGCCCCGGTCACTGTCGTCAAAGTCAGACAGTGTCGGGGTCTGTAGCTCAGCGTTGGATTGCTGGTCCATGTCGCCGCAGTGCTCGGGCTCTCTGTCTTGCAGGACGAGCGAGACGTCGTTCTTGGGCGCGCGAGCTGTCGATGGTGAACTTGTGGTTGGATTCCCAACGGTGTCACCTTGCCGCATCTCCACAGGAGTCGATGTCTTGTCGACATGTCGGCGCCGTTTCAACAAGATTGTCGAGGCTGATAACAGGAGTTCTCTTGATCCACGGGCGGCATGCGGGTTGACTGTTTCTGCATCCCGCAGGCGCCTGTATTCTTGCAGGGCCAACGTCTTGTAGTGACCGGGACAGGTCGCGCAGACTACAGTTTAACCCCTCGTGTCGGCACATGCGATCCCATGTCAGCGTCGTCAGGACACTCCCCCAACTTACACGGCTTATGTTTACAGAATGTCTCCTGTATATCAGGATAGTTCTTGCACTTCCACAAAGATTCAACTACCTCGTTCTTTCTCAGCCAGATGATGAATCTTCCAGGGCTTGTACCACCCAATATCTATGATCCAATGCATGTACATGTTGTCAGATTGATGATCTCTTGCACTCACG
>JAGTTF010001435.1:0-10771 GCA_019095985.1 Streblospio benedicti | reverse complement strand
TTAAAAAAACCCACTACACAATCCCGCCCCCAATGAAGTAAAAAACAACTATTTTTATTTATATGAAAAAGAAAACATTTATAGAATTCATTCCCACATACTAGATATTCATTTACTTTGGGAAAAAATTTGAATCCAGCCTAAAGTACTAGTAAAATCAAAAATCAGGTAGATAACATAGACTGCAACAAACCCGCTGGCGGGGTTAAAAAAAAAGGTTAGGGGTGAAATATGGAATTTGTTACACCTGCCAAAAAAAGATGTTCAATGTAATAACCGCCATTTTTGGCATGCAATCATATGGTCCCTTTTTTAAGTGGCCTTTGAAAATGATTTCTGACAAATATGGCAAAAATGGCTTCTCACCTTTTGTGTGCGCTTTTTATCTTGGGGGTAAAACTTGAAAAAAACTTTCCCACACTATCACCTTGGGATGGTTTCTCCCTTGTGATTCAATGACTAAAACTCAGACCTTTGGGGAAACTTTTTATCCCCAACCATAAGGGTTTTTTCCCCGGGGTTTTTTTATTGTTTTTAAATTTCCCTGAATGATTTCTCACACACTGCATGATGTTCTTTTCCCCATTGGATTCTCATGTGGCTGGCCAAGTTGCCTTGTTCTAAACCCCCCACAGGGCTACACTAAAAGGGTTTTTTCACCGGTAAATTCTCGGGTTTTTCAGATTTCCCTTAACTGAATGATTTCTACCCCTGTACATTGATGTTTTTCCCCAGTGTGGATTCTCATGTGGCTGGTCAAGTTGCCACCGGTACTAAAACACTTACCACATTGACTGCACTCATAAGGTTTCTCACCAGAGTGAGTTCTCATATGGATTTTAAGCTGTTCACTTCGGCTGAATGATTTCTCACACATTGCACACTGATGTTCTTTCTCTCCAGTGTGGATTATCATGTGTCTGGTCAAGGTGCTTCTGACACTGAAAAACTTGCCACATTCACTACATGCATATTGTTTCTCACCACTCTGTATTTCTTTGTGTGATTTTTGACCCTCACTTCTGCTGAAAGATTTCTCAATAGATGCCGACTTCACTTGCTGATCACTGTGGTTTGCCATTGTGTCCCAGTTTTTCAATGTGATATTATATTCACTTCTGCCCGACTTTAACGTTTACTAAAACTAAACACTAAAACTAACTTATTATAGTAGTTTGGAATAAATATTTCTCCTCCTGATATGATTATCCACTGTTTGTTGCACTTATTCCTTTTTTTTCTATAATTATAACTAATTATAAAAAATAACATTATTTGTAATATAATGCTATATCTAATTTTCTTCTAATTTTGCTACTTGTCTAACTAATAAAACAAAATAAGACATGCCTGATCATGATATTAAATATTAAATAAAATTTGCTGTTTTATCAAAATAGTGTTTATGAAAGTCTGTTTGAATATCATATTAAACAGCAAAATTTCACAATTACGATTTCTAGTCACAATGCAAACTCCTTGACAGGTGATCTCTTTGTATAGAGGACTGCTATAATAATTAAGACTCAGATGTTCAGGTGCTGCATTTTAAGAAGGAAATCATCCAACAATTAGAAGCTGCAACAACGACACTGTTTTTACTCATAGTTCATAAGAAGGAAATCATCACTTTACACACACAAATCTCAACATTTCCAAACTATAAATCTCCTATAATGTCTATTTTATCATAGGCAGATCCAGGGGGTGCCCCACCCCCCTTTACCACCAAAGTACTTCATTTACAGTATACAGTATAGTTATATCAATAAAATGACACGTGTAATTTTATGTAGATTTTCTCCAGACTTATCGCCCTAAGGGACCATCCAGTATTTATGACAGGGTGGGGTAGGACGATTTCAGGGTGGGCCTTGATCTTTTGTGACAATCTTTGGAGGGGGCTATCAATTCACAGAAAATGTACCCGTATTTTTGAGAGATTCTGTACTAAAGTTTATTGCTTTTATATGGACATCTATCAAATAGTATTTGACTTAACTGTCAATGACAGAGTTAACTGTAAGGGGGGTCATCATTTCTTATCACATGAAATTGAGGGGTTTTAATTCACTGAGAATTGGGTGGGGCTATAAATTTTTCACTGACTTTTTTTTTGAAAATCGTCCAATCCCACCCTGTCAAAAATACTGAATTGTCCCTACGTTCATGGTCCTTGCACGGGGTCACGGCCCCTACACACGGTCACGCTCCGTACACGGCCATGGTTTCCACACGATCACAGACCCTACAAGGGATCACACATTCAGCTGCTGGGGCCACGACCCCTGCTTTACTGTACCATTTACACAATAGATGACTTTAACATAAATCAGCTGGATTCACACACTCATCCTAGATACTTACTACTAATAACATTTGGTTTACCACTCAATTGAGAGGCAGGCACCTCGCTGGGTGCAAGGAATTTATTGGTGCAGCTATACGTGCTCTGTTAATCAGGTATGCAGTATATGGAATCGTTATTATCTTTGTATATATTTGTCTACTGCTTAATATTCAAAAACTAAAATGTACATACATGTATTTATTCAAATTTCGACGCAAATGAATAAACATAACACACAGTATATTCATATAATTCATATAAAATGTACGTCATTACACACGTATGACGTAAGAACGTAACACTAAAGGAACGCAGTTAAGCACTGACGACCTCAGGGATTTGCAGCCATCACTTTCCCCCACGAAATGGACACGTAGCATAATTTCAAGAGTTTGTTTCATTCTATGACAACATTCAACAGCACTGATTATCCTGTGCTTCCGTGGCCGAGTGGATAGGGAGTTGGACTCGTGACCAGAAGGTCGCGGGTTCGATTCTCGGACCAGAAGGTCGCGGGTTCGATTCTCGGTCGGGTCTGATGGTGGGTGTTGAGCAAACTTACCTCTAACAGGTTGTACACTGCTCCGTGGTACCTACGCACGATAACAGTGAATTGCGCCTGTAAACAACCACATTCACATTTACATTTAATAGATCTCTATAGAAAAATGAACACACATAAAATTGAGTAAGATTTGTACTAATTTTATTTCAAATATCAAAATAGAAAATATACACAATAGTCTACAAAGTTACATAATATAGATACTGTTAGTTATTTACATATTTCAGTCGGCAATCTTTAATCAACTGGTTCAGAAATCTACAGACTTACATTTCATATTGTGCATTTAGTTTCTCCAATAAGTAAAAAAAAAATATTTCTTGTGATAAAGTACAAACCACGATTGTTATCTATATGCAAAAGTATGGAAAAATAAGAGAATCACCACCACATAAAGCACAAACCAAAACCTTTATCTATGTAATAAAGTACAGAACAATAATAGAATCACTACCACATAGTATTCATCCATTGTATTTGTGTGGCAATAATGGGAAGGGTCGACAGGTTGTGAACTGCGTTTTTATGAACATAGATCAGTATGGGACATTTTATTGCTGTTTAAATTTGAATAGTAGAATTGCGTGGACCGTTATTCATATGTGCTATTTATTGATAATGCGCTCAGATCTAGCGTAGTCTACTGACACGACCCAACAACACGGCAGGTTAAATGTGCACAGTCGCGTTTTTCTATAAACCATTGTATATAATAGGATGGCTGATACACTGGATAATTTGGCTTAAATGAATTAATCCCATTCAACTGTTCATTTCTAACATGATGCAGCATCAGCCGTTCAGATCTGTGAGGAAACCTACAATCTGGTGCAGACAAAATAGACTGCAACAAAATCACACTGGGCAGAAAACATTTGAAACAAGATAGTGGTGAAATCAGGAATTTGTCTACACCTGCTAAAATACTCTAAAACATTTTACAAAAGAGATGTTCAATGTGTAATAACCGCTCACTTCTTTGCATGCACATTCATATGGTGCCTTTTCAAGTTGCATCCAAGTGTAAATGATTTTTTACAAATATGGCAGTAAAATGGCTTCTCACCAGTGTGTGTGCGCTTGTGCATCTTCAGATGAGAACTTCCAACAAAACATTTCCCACACCGATCACATTTGTATGCTTTCTCTCCCGTGTGAGTGCGCATATGAATAACAACAGCAGACCTGTGAGAGAAACTTTTATCACAAACACCACAACCATAAGGTTTCTCCCCGGTGTGAGTTCTCGTGTGGGTTTTTAGATTTCCCTTTTGGCGGAATGATTTCTCACACTTAGTACATTTATATTCTTTTTCCCCGGTGTGAATTCTCATGTGACTGGCCAAGTGGCTACTGTCAGTAAAACACTTGCCACATTGGCTGCACTCATAAGGTTTCTCACCGGTGTGAGTACTCAGGTGTTTTTTCAGACTTCCCTTTTTGCTGAATGATTTCTCACACACGGTGCACTGATATTTTTTCTCCCAAGTGTGGATTCTCATGTGGCTGGTTAAGGCGTAATTGACACTAAAACACTTACCACATTGACTACACTCATACGGTTTCTCACTGGTGTGAGTTCTCATATGGGATTTAAGATTTTCACTTTGGCTGAATGATTTCTCACACACTGTACATTGATATTCTTTCTCCCCAGTTTGGATTCTCATGTGCTTGGTCAAGTTGCCACCGGTACTAAAACACTTGCTACATTCAATACACTCATAAGGTTTATCACCAGAGTGAGTTCTCAAGTGAGATTTCAGATATCCACTTTCGCTGAATGATTTCTCACACACTATACACTGATGTTTTTTCTTTCCAGTGTGGATTCTCGTGTGTCTGGTCAAGTGGCTGCTTCAACTAAAACACTTGCCACATTCACTACATGCATATGGTTTCTCACCACTTTGTAGTCCTTTGTGTGATTTTCGACCCTCACTTCTGCTGCAAGATTTCTCAATTGATGTCGACTTCATTTGCACTTCACTGTGGTTTGCCATTGCGTCCGAGTTTTTAAATGTGATTTTATATTCACTTCTACACAACCTTAATGTTTGCTAAAACTGAACACAAAACTGACTTATTATAGTAGTTTGGATTAAATATTTCTCCTCCTGTTATGATTATCCACTGTTTCTTGCACGTATTCTTTTTTTTCTATTATTATCGGCAATTGCATTAGATAAAATCATGTGTATATAATAATTTGCTATACTTAATATGAATAACTGTATATGTTTTTTTTCCAAGTCTTGCTTGTGAATTCAATTTTATTCTCACTTTTCTGTCAAGCAAGCTCCTGTCACTGTATTGACATAGCTGAAGAGACATCTTCCATTTTTACTATATCAAGTGGCCCTGACGGGACTCGAACTCACGACCCCAAGGTTGTGAGACCAGAATGATACCATCATCCCAAGCAGCGGGCCACTTAATAGTAAAAATGGAAGATGTCTCTTCAGCGATGTCAATACAGTGGCAGGAGCTTGCTTGACAGAAAAGTGAGAATAAAATTGCTATACTTAATTTTATTCTAATTTAGCTCATTTGCTAAATAATAAAATGCAATTGGAAATGCATCATTAAAGTTTTTAATATGTCACAAAAGTTACTGTTTCATTAAAATAATGTTTATTAAAGTCTGTTTTAATATCATATGTAACAGCGAAATTTTTACATATACCATTTCTAGTCACAATGCACCGCCCTTCACAGGTGATCTGTTTGTATAGAGGACTGCCATTTAATATGGATCAGGGGCACAGTAAAACTAAAACAGTTATGACCCAGATGTTCAGGTGCTGCATTTTAAGTTTTCATTCCCACAATTTTATGTTCAAGAAACTGCAACAAGGACACTGTTAATTCTTGGAGCAGCTTTACACATAGTTCATAAGAAGGAAATGTTCACTTAAAACACACAAATCTCAACATTTCCTGACTATAAATGTCCTTTAATGTATATTTTGATGTCATTCAGGTTTGGTGCGAGCCACATTCAGCGTTACGGTCAATCATTAAACAGTAGAACCTCTCTATTAGGACCACCTTTGGGACCAGTGTTGGGTAGTCTCAATAGAGAGGTGGTCTTTATACAGAGGTTCGTTTTGGTAGCTTTATGAATGTTTAGGACCGTGAAAAGTGGTCTTATTATAGAGAGTTGGGCTTAACTGGGGTTTCTACTTGACTTCTATTCTCGGGGGAAGAAGGCCATAAAGCAGACATTTACGTTCACATGTATAAATGCATTACTCTGCATGCACACAATATATGGAGATTTAACAATATTGAGTTTAAGGACCAGGTAATTGATGAGTAAATATCATTCTATTTCATGGATTGGCTCAAATTTGATCAAAAAGAATAGGTTACAGTGTGAAGCCGATCTGGGTTTAGTATCGTGCTTATAACCATTGCTTACTATTGATAATTTATGGATTTTGACTGTGACATATAAACGGCCATCAGAAACCAGCCAGACCCGGGTCAAATTAACCAGCATTTGGCCGCCGGGAAGGCTATATTTCGCAGCCTGGACACGCGGCTCCATACAGAAGAAGGCAGAAGGCCAGGTTTGCAGGTGCGCTGGGGTATTTAAATACTCTTTATCATCGTGGACGTTGTCCGTATGTACACCAATATAAATAGTTGACTTCCAGCCACGTGCGTCCGTAATAATGCTGTTTACGTAGACCGCATATTGCGGATCACGTTTGTGAGTGTAGATTACATATTGCATGTCTGTTGATTAATGACGTTATTTCTCAGTAACTGAAAAGAATAAACCCATTGAAATTGGCATACCTGCTAACACTTGTGGACAGAAATCACGTAATATATTTTGTAAACAGCTAGTGATGTCATGCAAACTATACATATTAAAAAGCTTAGATTCTCTAGTATGCAAATATAAAATTTCAACAAAATCGGCCAAAGAAGATAATTTTGTAACATTTTCAAAGCTGCTAGTACCAATGAGACCATGGCTAGCCCCTGCAAGATGTTGTAGCCTCAGTATTATAAGCCTCAGTAATATAATATAATATAGGTACTGTCTGGTGGATATCTATTGATTTATAGAACTTGTGATGCAAAATGCGCTTTACGATTGAGGATAAACCTATGTATAGAACTAAAATGAAGACACTTTTTTGAGGAAAAAAACATAACGTTCTCGCCTATATATGTAAATTAATAACTGCACAGTACAAAAGTACATGTTTTGAGATTTCTGCATATTTTCCTCTAAACTTAATCCCCAATCTGTAATATTTCCTTTTGAGCATGTTCTTCTATGTCCAGACAGTTTTCCAAGTCAATTGTCTGTTGAAGTTAACCCTACCTTGATTAATGAAGACATCCTGCAATTGGTAATTAGGATGTACATGTGATCACGTTGGAATAAATGGTGCCGCCTAAAGAGTTGCACCAGGTCCCGAATCTGTTGGGCTTTCATCCAGTGTCCATCTTGCAGCCCCAGGTTTGAATGAAAAACCGTAAAAATGTGGTCTAAGGTGAGTTAAAGATAGTGAGGTAAATCCATAGAGGTAGCCCATCAGAGCAGTCTCTGACCCGGTAATTTTCAATGTTCTACATCTAAATAGCCCCAGACTCACGGTGGAGATAATTGATATGCATAAAGGCGTTTGCCCCATTTCAAGTTAATGTACAATTATTAGTGCTAAATCTAACACCTGCAATGACAGTGGAAAGCTCATCAAACCCTGAGGATTGATTCAAATTTGATTTATCATCAACTAAGGTTGAGCCCGTGAATGTGACAACGCTTTTTGCTTCAACCGTCATAATTTAAGTTTAGTATTAATTAGACCTGAGCCCATGCCATACTTGCGTGTGATTCTGTCTACAGATTTGAAATTTCTCATATCTAAACAATATTAAAGCAAAGTAATGCCCAGTTGGGTCAATTGAAGATTGAGCAAATTCATGCTTAAACAGTTGACACTGTTTTGAGAACATGTTAAAAAAGGACAAGTGAGGTGAGTGATGTCAGCAACTCTGTGCTAATTGGGGATAAGATTGGGGGAGTGAGAAACACAGGTGTGAAAAAGGATTCATACAATTATGTGGTGCTAATGCACAGTATCATGTCCTTCAGGAAGAAGACCAAGAAGCTGATATTTACAGGTATAAACGCATTACTCTGCAAAAAACGTATAATGTCAGAAAATTCATAATGAGGCAAGAGCTATTAAATGTTATTTGTCTTCAACGGAAGTTATTTGTCCAATACATCAATACTAGTAGGAGCTTGACTGCAGAGAAAGAGAATATAATTGAAAAAAACACAAGCAAACTTGGAAAAACGCATCATAATTTCAAAAAGAGTTAATCATTTATGCAAAACTAAACATCGATGATTATCCTTTATTTACATGTATAAAAATGAAAATACATAAAATTGAGTCATATTTACGGTCGCAACAGTTATTTCAAGCAAAAGAAGATATTACAGTCTACACCAGATCATAATATAGATACAGTGTAGTTATTTACAACTTCCTTTGGCAGTTTTTAACAATTGGTTCAGAGGTCAGACAGACTTTTTACTCACATTTTGTACATTTAGTTTTATTTAAGAAGTAGGTAAAGGTGTAGGCACAATGGAGTACAAACCACTGAGGTTTTTATTCAATAATCCAGTATAAAAACCGACATAGAATCCACCCACAACCTTCTGGTCACGAGTCCAACTCATTATCCATTTGGCCTGAGGCTTTAGGGAGTGATTTGTGTCAGCACTATTTAATATAGATGGAACACAAACATTCATCCATTGTATTTTGTGGCAATAATGAATGTGCGAATGAATAAAATGTTTTGTTATGGGGCATTTTATTGAAGTTTAAATAGACTAAAGTAGAATTGAAATTTTGTTATTTCATACACATTTATTCATAATGCGCTCAGATTCAATACTAGTCTACTGACACGACTCCAACAACATGGCCCAGGTTAAAATGTGCACGGCTGGCGGAATTAAACCATTGTATATAATAGAATGACTGACACACTGGTTAATTTGGCTTAAATAATTAGTGTTTAAATTAAGGTTTTTTGGTGTTGTGAAACTCAAAACTCATTATTTAAATCTTGATGCAACAATAGCAGATGTTCAGATCAGTGAGGGAATATGTTCATGTAATAATATGGATATCCTTAGTAGCAATTGCAGAATCTAAAATGAAAAAAACCTAAAAATTTCTATCATAAAAACCAGAAAAAACAGGTTACTAAGGTAACATTTTTTAAAGTATTTGGTGAAATATCAGGAATTTGTCTGACACCTGCTTGTGAAACGTTTTTTCCAAAAGAGATGTTCAATGTGTAATAAATGCACTTCTTTGGCATGCACAGTCATATGGTGGCGCTTTCAAGTGGCTTCCTTGTGTAAATTATTTGTCAAATGGCAGTAAATGGTTTACCAGTGTGAGTGCGCGTGTGTCTTCAGATGAGAACTAACACCAAAACATTTCCACACTGATCACACGGTGTATGGTTTTTCTCCCGTGTGAGTGGATTCCTTACAAGAACATTAGACCTTGAGAGAAAACTTTATCACAAACTCCACAACCATAAGGTTTTTTGACCCGTGTGTGTGAGTTCTCATGTGGTTTTCAGAGTTCCACTTCGGCTGAATGTATGCTCACCTAGTACATTTATATTCTTTTTTCCCCAGTGTGAATTCTCATGTGTTTAATCAATGGTCCTACTGTTACTAAAACACTTGCCACATTGACTGCACTTTTGACCATTTTTCACACCAGTATGAATTCTCATGTGGGTTTTCAGAGTTCCACTGAGTCTGAATGATTTTTGCACACCTTGTACACTGATGTTCTTTCTCCCCAGTGTGGATTCTCATGTGATTGGTCAAGGTGTGATGGGCACTAAAACACACCCACATTGGCTGCACTCATGAGGACACACCGGTATGAATTCTCATTTGATTTCAGAATTCCAGTTTTAATGAATGATTTTTCCAACACACTGTACACTGATATTCTTTCTCCCCAGTGTGGTTTCTCATGTGGCTGGTCAAGTGCCAACTTTTTTAAAACACTTGCCACATTGACTACACTCATAAAAATTCTCATCAGAGTGAGTTCTCAAGTGAGATTTCAGATGTCCACTTTGACTGAATGATTTCTCACACACTGTACACACTGATGGTTTTTTTCTCCAGTGTGGATTTTCATGTGTCTGGTCAAGGCGCTACCTGAACTTATGACAGCATGAGCATTCACAACACTCAGACGCTTTCTCGCCAACATTTTTTCCTTTTCTGATTTTTGACCAACACTTCTGCTGAAAGATTTTTAATTGATGTTGACTTCATTTGCACATCACTGTGGTTTGCCATTTTGCCCTTTTTCCAATGACATATTATATGCACTTCTGCACAAATTTACAAGTTTACTAAACAATAAAACTGACTTATTATAGTATATATAGAGTATCCAAATGTTTTTGCACTTATTCCTTTTTTTTTTCATTTATCAGTGGTGATTAAAATATTTTTTGTAATATAATGCTATGGGTTTAATTTTCTTTAATTTTGCTATTTTGCTAAATATTGAATTACAATTGAATGTGCATGATTATACTGGTATATATGAAAATGAAATTTACTTGTTTTATCATAATAATTTATTAAAGTCTCTTTAAATGTCATAATTAACAACAAAGTTTCACATTTACGATTTCTAGTCACAAATGCAAACTCCTTGACACAGGGTCTCTCTTTGTACAGAAGACTTCCTTTTAATATAGATCAGGGGCAAAGTAAAACTAAAAAAACAATTATGACACAGATGTTCATGTGCTGCATT
>JAGTTF010001429.1:15521-30096 GCA_019095985.1 Streblospio benedicti | reverse complement strand
CCGAGCTGATGTGCGTTATGGTTACACAACTAACTCACTGCTTTGCTCTGGGACGTACAACTGCTGGGGGAAAACGGCAAACAGGTAAATCGACTCAAAAGCTGTAAATACCAATGAATTACCGACAGGGATAAGGGGGGGAAGTCACGACTACGAGTATGGGGCTTACTGAGTCAATTAGCACGTGACTGATCAGGGGGGGGCCACTGTAGGTCGGACCATCCTTGGACTGATAAGCCCAACACCTACGGGATCGGGGTGCCGACTCCCCCTACCCGTGAGGACGATCCTTTGCTTGCCTTGATGTCCCAGCCACCAAGATTTTGCCGCGCTGTGTCCGGCGTTGCTGGGCTTGCGACCACACTCCGCCTCAGACCTCGGTCGGTCCTCAATGTCCAGTGACCATCATTAAGGTCCGTCGACCCGATGATACACGAGAAAAAGCTCTGATGACGTCCTTGTAGCGAACTGGTATCACGGGATTACTCCCCTGGCCGGGGCGTCACAGCTCTGAAGTCCTGAACCCCGGGTTCCCCCCAGGGTGAAAGTGGCCCCGTTGAAAGAGGAGCAGCACTTTTGACGATTTTCTTCCCCAGTTCACCCCACTCCCTAGGGAGTGGACATCCTGACACATGGAGTTTCCCCCACGTGGTGGTGTCTCAGCCAATAGAGCATCCACGGTAGCAAGGTCTACCTGCATGTTTACAGTCTGTGATCCCGGATCACTGTCGAGGTCAGACAGTGTCGGGTCGGGCTGGGTAGGTAGACGAAGTCCGACTTCGTCATCGCCTTGATTTCTGCTGCTGGTTGCTTGCCGGGCTGCCCATGCTCTTCTCCATCGTCGATGAGATAGGAGGACACAATGGTCGCAAGTTCGGGCTGCTGTCCAGGCGCTGGGAGACGGCTGGTTGCCGTACACAAGGTCCACACGGTAGCTTGACCTTGAACTTTGCTTAGAGCATCTCCATCATAGGAGACCTAGGTGGAGGGGACTGTGCTGGGGGGACACATGGCCCCCTTCACTCGGGGTTGCGTTCCCGCTTTATCCCCCAGAGTGCTTCTTGCTGTATGTCTTGCTGTCTGCAGGAGATCTCTGGACAGCATGACTGTAACTTCCAGTGACCTTGGGTTGGACTCTACGAAAGCTGGCTATCCATTGGCGTAGTCTTACACGTCTCCAACCAGTCCACGTGCTGATGCCCCCATCCTTTCTTGTTGTAGTCGATTTGTGGCAGGTGAAATACTACCATGACCCTTCCCAGGTTGGCATTGCTGTATCAACGCTTCCTCCAGATGATTCTGGGTTCCCCGACTCTGTTGTGGTAAGCCTCAATGAACTCCACCACCATCTGTTGTGCAACAGACTTGTCATCCTTGACGTCTACATCCCTGAAATCAGGCACGCGGTGGCCCATGGAGTCCTTCGCCAGTTCATCTCTGTCCGGCCTTCTTCAGGGCTTGGCGTCGAAGGCATCCTTCAACACCCCCTTCCAGATCCTGACCTCTTGGTCAAGGAGATGGTCCACCGCTGTTGAGACGGATGGGAAACACAACCCCTGATACTCGGCATCTGTCTTGGAGACTGGTTTGGCACTACAGAAGGGAGCCACAAAACAGCATCCCTGATGCATGTGGAAGTGTTGCCAGTGTTCGAGGACGCACTCAAATCCTGTCCATCCGTGTTCTTTAAAGGACTTGGAGGCGGGTTCACATAGCGGCTCTACAGTGAGCTGGCTGCAGTCGTCTGCTTGGCGATAGAGTCGGTGGCATTCCTTCACTATCATAGCTTTAGCTTGTGGCAGTGCACCCTGGGGTGCGTCTAATGCAACCCATGACTCAAATCCCTTGACTGGGCATCTCATGCCGCTTTTGAGCCACGCTACATAGAGGGCTTCTTTGTTCTTTTGTGACATCATATGCTTGGGGAGCCGCTGAACAGGGACTGTCACATCTGGGAGTAACAAATGGGGTATTACATGCCAATGATAAAGACAAAGCTAATATTTTGAACAGACAATTTGAAAAAGCATTTTCGAAACAAACCCATCTGAAACCTGGTGATCTTGAGCAGCGTTGTGGTGTGAAGGAGATGTATGCAGATATGCAGGACATTAAGTTCACAGTTACCGGTGTTAGGAAATTGCTGGACAATATCAATGTGAGTAAAGCTCCTGGTCCAGATGGGATTAGGCCACGAATACTGAAAGAGCTAGCATCGGATATCGCCCCCATACTTACAATGATATTCACTAGATCCTATGACAGCGGTATCATACCAGCCATTTGGAAAACTGCATATGTTGCACCATTGTTCAAGAAAGGTGAAAAATATAATGCAGTAAATTATAGACCAGTGTCACTAACATGTATATGTTGCAAACTAATGGAGCACATTGTCACCAGTAGTATAATGAAGCATGGCGATACTTACAATATTTTCTATACATTGCAACATGGTTTCAGACGTGGTCTTTCATGTGAGACCCAATTAATTGATTTTATTGATGATGTCACGAAAAATATGGACAAGAAATTAGACACAGATTGTATAATAATGGATTTTTCTAAGGCTTTCGATAAAGTAAATCACCAACTTTTGACACATAAATTGAAGCAATATGGCATTGGCAAAAAAACAAATACTTGATAACAGCATTTCTTACAGGCCGGTCTCAATCTGTTGTGGTGAATGGCCAGATTTCAGACTCTGTGGCTGTTCAGTCAGGTGTGCCCCAAGGGTCCGTGCTAGGTCCAGCCCTTTTTTCTTTATTATATAAATGATATGCCTGCCCGGAGCTCTCCCTTCAGACCAAGGTCCGAATTTTTGCTGATGATACTTTGGCTTACATTGTCATTTCATCCCCACAAGATGCTCAGGTTATGAAGACTGACCTAGACAAACTAGCTGATTGGGAGGAGAAATGGGACATGAAGTTCCACCCTGATAAAAGTGTTGTGCTGAGTATTACAAGAAAATTAACACCTTACAAGAACAAATATTACCTCAGAGGCCATTGTTTAAAGTCTGTTAATAATGCCAAGTACCTAGGTGTTGAATATTCTCTGATGTATGCTGGGACTCACATGTTACAAATTTGTGCAAAAAGGGTAATTGATCTATTGGTTTCCTTAAAGGAAATTTGAATGTGAATTCTCAAACAATTAAGGACATGGCATACAAAACGCTTGTTCAACCCCAGCTAGAATGCTCGTTATGTGTGTAATTGTTATCACAATAGATCAAGTGTCTCAGACATGCTCATGGAACTCGAATGGCCAACATTGCAGAAAAGACGAAAGCAGACACGACTGATTATGATGTACCATTTTTCAAATTGTTTGACACAGGTAGACACTAAAAACCGTCTTAAAACTCCCGCTAGGTTGTCCCGTGGAATGCACTCTGGATCATTTCAACCTATGAATGCAAGATGTGATGTGAGAAAGAACTCATTTTTTTCCGCAGACAATCAGAGATTGGAATGAACTACCACAATCTACTACATCTGTGGATAGTTTAGAGAGTTTCAAACACCTTGTTCGCTTCTATGTAGACAATAATTATAGTTAATTTTGTGTGTGTATACATATGTGTGTAAATTCATTATTAGTTTGTGACATGCGCACTACTTCACTTGGCACATTCCATCAACCTGTTGATGTTGGCCAGTAAGCGGGTAGATATAGATGTAGACAAGGGGTAGCGAGTGTGCCCCAGGTTTGAAACCATAGTGGTCACCTTACTCCACCTGTACTCTGGCTTTTTCTCGACTGGACGAGGATCGTAAGGCCCTTGGCCCATCCACTTTACCCTGTCCACGCTTCCGTAGTCGGGCCCCTCTTGGAACCCATAAGAGCGTTGAGGCCGACCTGTAACGTTGTCTGTGAGGAATGTCACGTAGTCTGGGGGATCACCTTCCAGGAACAACCCCGGGTACAGCACATCTTGCATGTAGGCATCCGCAAAGAACCGCTGCTGGGCAGCATAGGTTGCAATGCGACTCAGCTCTGGTGCCTGTTGTCTTCTATTGGAGCCACTGTCGACTCGCGCCTTGCTCCTTCTTGTCCTGGGACGACCCGGTTCTCGCTGACGCTGGGTTTGGTAGCCGCAATGGCCCTCTCCCCCGACCTGCCAGTCTGTTCAACTTCCATAGCCTCGACTATGGATGACCCCGCTACGGAGGTGAGAGAATACTCCCCAACACGTAAGTGCTGAAGGGCCTCCCTCACTGCTGCTGTGGTCTCTGAGGGTGAGGGAGACTGATCCCCGCCAGCTCCCCCATCATCGACCTGTGGTGGCGTGGGTGGTCACCCATCATCCACCCCAGCACCGGGTGAACCTGTATCAGCCATGACAGCTTCACAGGCCCATTAGGACGATTGGTTCAACCAATTAGTGCACTCCCCTGCAATCTTGACCTTTCCCCACTCCAGTATCTTGGCGCCACGTGTTGTTTATTTACCCTGAGCCGCGAGGCAAGCCTTGCCGCTACCCGTCTTTCAACCTGCGACCCAGCAGCGGCTTGTTTACTTTGGCAGGCACGAGGCGATGAGCTTTGATCGTGACGCGACTGGTCCCCACCCAGGTTTGGCTTGTGCAAACACTGGACTGCTACCTCGGGCTACCTTTGTTCCGCTTCTCTGCACCCTCTCGCTTTGTTACTGACCGGTTCGTGATTGTCCTTTTCTTGTTGTTCTATACTACACACCTATGCGGATGCAATTCCTTTGTTCGATTCCACGACCTTTCAATACCTCTATGCTGATTTCCATTTCAGTGGGTTCAAATCCACGATCTCCCAAGCAATTTTACATGCATACATCACTGACTTTCGTTACACAAACGCCTTTCTCATGCCTGCTTGATTACTTTAATTACCGTAATTCGACTTTCTCCACAGCACTGGTTCTTTTCACTTGCCTCCTTTGCCTACCCAGGCATCCCCACTCACTCTCCCTCAAATTTTGACCTAAAACTGACGGCAATAGAGGGCGGGTGGGCGGGACCTTGACTTGTTCCCCTGTCTGAACTTCCACCAAGCTGGTGGGGGTTGCACCCATAAAAAGTGAGCCTTTTCCCACTATGTCTTTAGTAGATAGATAGATAAGATTGTTTATTTGTGTCTCATACCAATTTACAAAGATAAAACATATATATACACTAAAACAATTATGAAAATTGGGAGGTCAATATTAGACCCATTTAGAGACAATAACAGATAAAAATACCATTATTATACAAACATAGTAAAATATTTAACTTATTGACTAGGAATAAAAACCTTTGTCAGCTCTGCTGACTACAAACGTATTGATTTCTACATTTCAATATTTCTATGCAGGTTTTGGCACTCTGCCTAGCGACTTTAGTATCTGTAGAAGCTAAAATAAGTTTTAACAATTCCATTTTACTACTAAAAAAAAATACCATTATTACAGACACTAAGATATTCAAATAGACATTTTCTGATATCATTATATAAAGGGCAAACTAATAACAAATGGCTTTCATCTTCGACTACATTTTTGCAATATGGGCACATTCTCTTTCATAAGTCAGCCCCTCATACCGTCCAGTCTCTACTGAATAGGCGCCACACCACACCTTAATTTTGCCAATACACATCTATCTTTATACTGTAACAATTTTACATAATTTTCAGTACCAAAACCATTTTTGAAGTGTTTGTATAATCTAAGCTTGTTTTGACCTTGACCTCTTTTTTGCTAGTACACGATTAATGTCCTCTTGCCATGTATTTACAAAATCTTCCATTAATTTACTTTTTGTTTCATTGATTACTGCCTGTTTAGATTTTGCTGATCAATGTCAGTCAGAAATTCCATGTCATATTTGTTAAACATATCAATACATTTTTTAGTCCAATTTTTACTTTTACTGGCCAGAGCCCATTTGAAGATGATTTTATTTAAACGGTCATCTTCCATATTGCTATATCGAGTGAATAGTCTAGCAATACATATCCATATTCTAGAGCGTGAGGCCATCCATCCCATCTCCTATAACCGCTGTATTGGGTGTTTTACTTGGTACCCCAAGAAAAAATCGCATAGCCCGATTTTGTACTGCTTCGATACAGGAGAAATGGGTATGGCCCCACACACTAGCACCATAGTCAATTATTGGTTGAACCAAAGAATTATACAATTTAGTAAAACAGTCAAAAGAGAAGTCATTACACTTGAATTTGCAATTAGCAATCCTAAAGACCTTTGGGCTGATGCTGCAACCTGACTTGCTGTATATTGTAACTCTAGATGTTCATTAAACCACAGCCCAAGGTACTTATATTTATCACATATGCTAATTGATTTTTCACCACACTTAAAATTGAATTTAGTTTGTCTTTTATTCTTTTTTCTAAAGTGTATCACTTTAGTTTTGTTTTCATTTACAAATAAACCCCATCTTTTACACCAACTATCCAGGGTTTTTAGCATTTCTTGTATATCCTCTGAGTTTTTACCAATTAACACAAGATCATCTGCATATAGTAAGACAGGTATGTATTGACCATTGATGTATATTCCTCTTTTCAGGTTTTTCAGTTCTGTTACAAGGTCAATATTGGTGACAATAAGCATCCTTGCTTAAGGCCTTTGGTGACTTTAAAGTCATTTGTAAGACCAAAATTTGAACGCACCGAACAACTTACATTTTTGTATAATGACATAAGTGCATTTAGGAAATTTCCTTTTAAACCTAACTGCTTTAACTTAAACCATAGATGGTCTCTAGGAATATTATCATAAGCACGGCTAAAATCGACAAAAGCTGTAAAAGTATCATATCCTTGTAATTTTCTTGTTTGTACTATTGAGTAAAAGGACTGGAGGTGGTCTTGGCAGCTTCGTTTTTTCATAAAACCATTCTGTTCGTCGTGTAGAATCTTGTTGTCTGCAACCCAATTTGTAAGTCTGTAATTCATTATGCTGCTATATATCTTACATATATGTGGGATCAGTGTGATGCCCCTATAATTTGTAATTATCCTTCTGTCAATATTGGAGTTTTTAATAATAGGGGTGAGTATCCCCTGATTCCACATATTTGGGACAACTCCATTTTGGAAACAAGAATTGTACAATTTTGTTAAAAACTGTCTTACTTGTATGGAGTGTAATAGTTCTACAGGGATTTCGTCGATACCACAAGCTTTACCTCTATGTGCCTGATAGATAGCATTTGATACCTCCTGTAAAGATATTTCGGCATTTAATTCTGTTAAAGAATGTACATCAATCTGTAAATTGGGTGCACTGAAATTACTGTCTGTTGCTGGTGGTAGTTGGTCATCACTTGTAAAAATAGCTTTAAAATGTTTTTTTTCCATGCATCTTGGATATCTTCTACTCTAGAACGATGATCATTGTCATTCACTATCAATGATGAAGGTAACGATTTTGGTTTTTCATTACTAATAGTCATTTTGTTTATGTCTTTCCAGAAAAGCTTTTGATTGGACCTCATATGTTCTAATAGTTCGGTTTGCTTTTTCTTATTATGTTTGCGTTTTGCTTTTTGAATTTTTCTATCCAATTCTTTTCGGAGTTTACAAAAAGTTTCTTTTTTCTGTTCCTTATTCCTGATAGCTATCTTCAATTGTTTTTCAGCCCGTCTCATATCCTTCCATATACTTGATAGCTCATCATTCCACCATGCTTTACCTTGTTTTTGCAGATCTTTTTTTAGAGTTATAGTTCTACTTTTAACTTTTCTTGCATCTCTCTATATGACATGACAAAATTCATTATTAATTTTATCAATGCTTTTTCTGAGTTGCTTTTTACTTCAAGTTGTTTGATACAGTTTCTTAATGTCTTTGCAGTGTTGTTGTCATCCATAAAATTTGTAGGAATTTTAGTATAATCATAAACTTTCTTTGAGCTTTTTACTTCCTGTTTTTCCTTTTTGAAATCTTATATTGCTATCCCAGGTCAAAATAGCATGATCTGAGATGTTGACATTAAATCGTCCTACACAGCCAGTCCCTTCAAAGATTCTAAAAGGGTCATGTACTTGAAAAAATTTGTATGTATACTAAACTTTTCAATTTCAACCAAAAGGCATAGTCAATAACAGAAAAACCCTTTTCAGATACACTTGTGAAGCCATCCGGCCAACTTCTACCATTTAGCATACATAATTCAGCAGACAACAAGAATTCTTGGAGTAGCTCACCATATCTATTTTTATGGTAATCAGTGATGTTTCTGGGTTCAATCTCATCCTCACCTTCTATTATGTCATTTAAAGTACCCATTCTACTATTGAAATCACCACATATAAAGTAAACATCAATATCTTTATATTTGTAATACTGCCCTTAAAAGTGTATCATAAAACTTTTGTGCATTTATTTTGTGAGGAGGATCCTTCTGGAGGTAACACACACAAACGCAGAAGTGTATAGAATTAACTTTTTTTTTTAAGTAGTTTCCACTCCAGTACTCTATGAATTTTGCTCTTCTGTGCTTGAGGAGATCCACAGAGCCGAAGCATTTTTGTATCGTCAACACTGCGCCCCTCCCCGTGTTGAAGACAGGTTTAAGACGACTGGTTGTCACCCATTGTTCTTGCACGGGCTTGCTGCCTTTCTTCTTTTCAAGCGGCGCTTGTCCGCGAAATATTCTTAGCTTGACCACATGATTACTGCTAACTTCAGTAATCTGATGTGGCCCCGTCCACGGCTGTGAATGGGAGCTTGTCTCGCCCGTGAAGAGGGCTGTACATCATGACTTCATACCCCGACCTTGTATCGGGCGACCCCCGCACCTTCTTCGCTTGCTGTGCCTGCTGTATTTTCACAGCCTGTCCCGATACCTCTCGTACTGTTTCTGCTGTTTTACATCACCTGATTTCTGTGGTGAAACACATGACGAATAACACTCGAACCGCCCGATCATCACATCCATACATCAAATCAATAGGCAGAAGTACATTGACTGTAAAATAACTTCTGTGGTGTGAATCCCTTTACTTGCATGGGGGTTGCATTGTATACCATGAAGACAAATGCCAACAGCTCATCTCAGTTATCTTTTCATGGACATTCAAGGCTCTCAAAATGGCCTTAATGGTCTTGTTGCTTCACTCCACCATCCCATTGCGCCATGGAGCATATGCTGTCAAACGCTGCCTTGTGGATCTTATACATTTTGCACAACTCTAAAGAGAGCTGGTTGTCGAATTCGAGCCCCTGATCACTGTGTAGCTTCTGCATCACTCCGTGTCATGAGATGTACTCCCTGAAGAGCACATTCACAACAGCCTCTGCAGTCTTCCTCTGTAGCTCTTACAGTTCCATCTTTTTTCGAAAAGTAATCTTGAATGACGCAAATGTACCTATTGCCAGCCGGAGAGTGTGGTAGGGGCCCCTGGAGGTCATTACCCACACGGCTCATGCAGAAAACCCACATACTGTCTTCATCGGAGGCTTCCCTCTCCCAGCTCTCGACTAACTCTGTTGGCATGTTAGACATGCACGGCACATCAACCTCACATCTTCTGCATTACCTGGCCACGCAAATCGCCTACGCAGTATCTCATACACTCATTCAGTAGCCCAAGTGACTCACACTGTAGACATGAACACATCTCCAGACACTCTCTCCACGCGACCGGTACCAGCCGAACTTGTACTCGCCTCCACGGGGCAACCTTTCATCTGAATGGTCTTGTCCATCATCACCCCACTTTCTGCCTGGTACAGCGTAGACCACCATTGGCACTACGCCAGCACCTCTGGACTCTCCTTCTGTAGTTCTTCTTCATCTACCACCTCTCCACAGCGAACTTTCAGCTCTTGTAGTCTTCGCAGGCATGAATCTCGCTTCTGAGCCTCCCCCCACTCGGAATCACCGAAGCCCGCGAGCACTCTCAAGCATTGCTGTTCTGCTTGGGAAACGGGTTGGTCGCGTATGGCGACGTCCTCTGCTCTGTCACTCTTGTCTTCCATGTCGCTTTCTATAGAAGATTCGCCTGCACTAGCAGTCTTGTAACGGGCTTAGCACCCTGCCGCTTTTCTGCTAACCGACGGGATCTGATGACCACAGTTTTGTCTTGCGTGAAGAGGATCGGAACAGACGAAATCTGCCTCCATGTCCTCCACTTCATGAAGATCGAGCTGCGTCCTGTTGGGTAGGTCGATGAGTCGTCTGGTCAAGTACAAATTGAAGTCCATCCCATCCACGAGCTCTGGCTCCTCTCTGTCTTCATCATCAGAGTCCACATCATCGGTAGCAAACTCCCACCGTGGCTCTGGCAATGTATTCCTGCTGCTCCTCATCATGTTCATGGGGTTTGGTTTCACATGTGCGTCATCCAAATCGTCAGAGTCATCGTCCCTATACTTATCCATCTTCTTTTTGTGAAACTCACTGTCGAGGCATTTCCCCAGCTTGCAATGTGGTCACTTGTCGAAGGCGTCTCGCTGGTCTGCATGCTCTTTGCATTTGCGCCACAAGCTGTTGGCCACCTTGTGTATTTTCCCCGGCACATGGCAAATTTTCTAGGGCTTGTACCACCCCATCTCGACTAACCATCACATGTACATGTTGCCGGACTGGTGATAGTCTTGAACCCACGTCAGGGCAGCATGATCAGTCCAAATGATGACCATGGTTCCCCTCGTGATATCCCTGAAATAGCGCATGAAAAATACGACGACGTAGAACTCCCTTTTGGTTGCACAATATATCTGATGGCTCTTGCACGTCTTTGATGCAAACCCTAATGGTACAAACTTCCCATCTTGCTCCTGCTCTAATGTCCCACCGATGGCAAACAGACTGGCATTTATCTTCAGGTGAAAATCTGTATTGGGGATTGGATAATATAGCAGCGGTAGACACTATACGACTTATAATTTCGGTGAACGCGAATGTATGATCTTTCGTCCATTGAAACGGCACACCCCTCTTTGTCAACTCAGTCAGTGGCTTGGCTAATTCACTGTAGTTCTACACAAAGCAACAGTAGTACCCAGTAAATCCCAGATACGTACACACCTTGCTTAGGTTCTTTGGAATGGCCCACTTGTGCAACGCTTGCACCTTGCTCTGACTAGGTCGGATGCCATGTCTGTCCACCTCATGGCCGAGATACTCGACACTGGTGGCGAACAGCTGGCACTTCTTGGGCTTCAACTTGAGGTTAGCCTTCCTTAACTGCTCGAATACCGCCCAGAGGTTCGTGCTGGACGTCTGAAAGTCCCGCCCAAAGACGTGGATGTCATCCAGATAGACCAAACACTCCCTCCACATGATGTCCGCAAGCATCATCTCCATTAGCCTACAAAAAGTGGTGGGCGAGTTGCAGAGCTCGAAAGGCATGACAGTCCACTGAAAGAGTTCTCTGTGCATCACAAATGCAGTCTTTTCCGCATCTTCTGGATCCATGGCGACCTGCCAATAACTGGCTAAATCAAGCGTCCTAAAATACCTCCAGAACCCTCCAGAGCATTCAGACACTCATCAATCCTTGGTAGAGGGTAAGCATCTTTCTTGGTGAATTTGTTTAGCTTCCGAAAATTGATACAGAACCAAAGCTCCCCTGATTTCTTCCGCACAAGAACCACCGGTGCTCCCCACGGTGACTTTGAGGGGCTAGCATCTTTTCCAGTTCTGAATCTACGTACTCCTGCTCCTTCATGGAATGGCGGTAGTAGTTCTGCTTGATTGGCGCCGCCTCTCCTGTATCGATCCTATGAGTGATCAAATCCGTGAAACCCGGACCCGTATCCGGTGCCTCGAAGATATCCTCATATTCCATCACCAGAGCTTCCAATTTAGCTTGCTCGCGCGGTGTCAACGTTCCCTCAGGTGGGAACATACACTGTAGATGTTCCGGAACTTCGTTCCGAGTCTTGGTTGGAATGGTACCAGCCGGCAGCTCAGCCAAACTTCTTTCTTCTGCGAAGTACACCTTACAATCGGGTGCGCGTCCGGCCGACTGAGCATCCTCTCCCTCCGGAATCAGCTGCCTGCTGGTCCACTCTTTCCCATGCATGGTGCCTACAGCATTCACACTCGCAACTTGTGCGGGTATGTGCCATATGCGCAAGTCAAAGGGAACCTCACTCCCTCCCAAAGACTGGTTGACTTCATGTCCCGTGCGAATCTCTGGGGCTGGTAACTCTGTGATCTTGGCCACAAAAATTTCTTCTTGAATTTCCCCAAATAGGGTGCTTTGGTTCTCCAGAGTGAGAGGAAGTGAGCCATCCTCCCAAATGACTTCTAACGACAGCACTTTTCCTGTAAAGTTGCCACCCAACTGAGTGGTTCCCTTCACCAGCACCTCCTATCCCACTCTGCTAAGATCACGGATCTGGCACAAAACACGGTGGAAGCCTCTTGGCTTAATCCTAATGGTCTTGCACATCTGTACTAAGTCTCCACAGGATACTGTCATCGCCCTGCCGAACGTCACATCTCTGGTCCCAATTTGAATGGTCTTGGCTGCACAATTGATGGTGACACCCATAATGAGAACCAATCCATTCCAGCAGAAGGTCGAGGCCCTCCAACTTCCCCCCACGTGAGTGAGTTGGTCATAGAACCCCTCCCCAAGCTTGAATCACAGCGACACCACCCCCTTTCACCTCCAACGACTCACCGCCTGCTCTGGAGAGGGAGATCTGAGTGGGTTGCTTGTACGCCATCCAATATCCGACATCAGACTGAAGGTCACACCATGTCAATACAGGCCACCAGCGGGACTCCCCCCTACTTCAATAGTGACTCTGCACACAAGAGCGGCCCCAGAGAGACTCAGCATCTTGTGTATTTCCTCGCTATTCTGCCTCCACCTCCTGACATTGGTCTTCTACAATGTTCCAGCCGTGTTAAGGTCTGTGATTCTATGAATAACTGTATATATATTTTTTTCCCAAGTTTGCTTGATATAGTAAAATGGAAGATGTTACCCTTCAGTTATGTGGCTACAGTGGTCTAAGCTTGCTTTTAGCACGAATCAGTTGGTCTATTGTAGAATTGAATACACAAGCCCTTTATTTGCTTGGGAAAAAATATATATACAGTTATTCATAGAATCACAGAGGAAACACAAGAAGAAGCATAATGCGGGAAAAATGTGGTATCCTCATTGTGAGAAAAGTGAAGGTATGAGTACATTGTAGACAGAATGGATAATTGATTGTATAAAAGTGTGAGATTGGGGGTACATTATATACAAGAATGAATTGGTAAGAATCGAGTTGATAACAACCCCGGAGGCTTAAAGATGATTGGGAATATTAAGAATGAATCACAAGATGGAGGGTCGTGTGTGTAGTGGCTGAGGGATGGAGTTGATATAGTAAAGATGGAAGGGTGGATGAAATGAAATGTTATAATTTTAGTGAAAAGAAAGACTTTTGATTTAATGTCAATATTGTTGTTAGAAGTTAATTTGAAAAGGATACTTTTGTATTGAAAAGCTTTACATATATATGTTTGATTTTGGAATAAATAGCAGAAAAGAAATAAAAATAGAGAAATGAAACCATTTGCTACATACCAAATAACAGTATTATATATTTTATTCTTAGATTTCTATCTATTATTTGTTGAGTATCACTAGCACTGTAAGAATTTTTATTCTGTGAATGTGATAGGCCTACTATAAAAAAATAAATTAATCTTATCATTAAAATCTAACTCTATGCTCACATGAATTTACAGCCCAGGTTACGTCAGCAGCAAGTCAAATATACAGCAAACAGCAGAAGAAGATATGGGCATGATCATACCAACCAAAAATTAGCGAACGCCTTCATAATGTAACCAAACTTACAATCGTGAACAGAGAACATGCCAACAGTGGACACTTACCTAATGTTACAACGCTTACAAACGGCAGACGGAATCATAGCAGCCATTTCTTGAATAAATGGGTCAGAGAAAAACGCCAGGGACCAACTCAGCACTAAGCAGGTGCAAAACGATTCACCGATAGAAGAGAAAATAAGCCATGGGATGCAAAAAGCAGAATCACTCAACGAAAGCAGTGACATCAGCGCCAGGACTGTGGGCATTGGAAACGCGAGCATGCCCATAGCGCTGAGACACATCCGAACTGGTCACTGATGGACAAGATTCTATGGCCAAAAACCCCAGTGCCTGGCCTACTTGGAGGATCTGCATAGGCCGTGGAGGATTGTTCATAATGTGCCTCCCGACGGAGACGACATGCACCCGTTGTGTGACATGGACAACGATTGTGCCGCAAACCGAGTGGGCATGTTATTGCGGCTTTATGGCTACTGACAGGTTTGTACGAAGGCTACTCTCATTTTAGATGGTTGCCAAGTTGTAGGTGTACTAGAAACCACCAGATTTTATTTCTGTTCAAAGTTTTCTAGCTCACAGTCTCATTTGAAAGCCCGTGACGTTAACAAGAAATTAGCTCATTTCAAATTCATTGACCCCTTTTAGAAGAAATAGGTGACATGGAACCCCTCAAATAGTGCACTTGTGGAAGAAATCATGAAACTTTGCTATCTAGGGTAAAATTAGGAGCTGAAAGTTTTGGTCCATGGACGCAAACGATTTT
>JAGTTF010001429.1:0-15421 GCA_019095985.1 Streblospio benedicti | reverse complement strand
GTTGTGTTTCCCATCCGTCTCAACAGCGGTGGACCATCTCCTTGACCAAGAGGTCAGGATCTGGAAGGGGGTGTTGAAGGATGCCTTCGACGCCAAGCCCTGAAGAAGGCCGGACAGAGATGAACTGGCGAAGGACTCTATGGGCTACCACGTGCCTGATTTCAGGGATATAGATGTCAAGGATGACAAGTCCGTTGCACAACAGATGGTGGTGGAGTTCATTGAGGCTTACCACAACAGAGTCGCGGTACCCAGAATCATCTGAAGGAAGCATTGGTACAACAATGCCAACCTGGCAAGGGTTATGGTAGGATTTCACCTGCCACAAATCGACTACACCAAGAAAGGATGGGCGCTCAGCACGTGGACTGACTACGCCAAGTGGATAGCCAGCTTTGCAGAGTCCAGCCCGGCGCCACCCAAGGTCACTGGAAGTTACATTCACGCTGTCCAGAGATCTTCTCCTGCAGACAAAAGGACATACAGCAAGAAGCACTATGGGGGTAAAGTGGGAACACAACCCCGAGTGAAGGGGGCCATGGGTCCCCCCAGCACAGTCCCTCCACCTAGGTCTCCTATGATGGAGATGCTCCAAGCAAAGTTCAAGGTCAAGAAACCCGTGGACCTTGTGTACGGCAACCAGCCACCGCTGGAGCTTACAGCAGCCAAACTCGCAACCATTGTGACTTCCATCTCCACTTTGTTGAAAAAGAGCATGGGGTCGCATGGCAAGCAACCAGCAGCAAGTACGATGTCGAGCTCGTCCACCTATCCAGGAGAGGAAGCCTCGCGTGCTCAAGTTAAGGAGCGAGGTTAACCCAAGCCCAAGACACCTGCCAAAGAAGAAAAGCCAAAGGAGCAGGTGCCCATCGCAACCAAGCAGCCACGAGGCGACTCGACGAGTCCTGTGACGACCCCGAAGTTGCAGAGAACAGGGACAGGCACGTTGCAACCATTGTGATCCCATCCAGCAAGCTCCGCGTTCACCACACACCAAGCCGAAGTGAGGTCATGTGGTTCTTCACGGGGTCTTTGGACAACTGTGAGAGACCAGATCAAGAGGCGGTGGAAAAGTCCTGGACAGCCGTATCAGAGGCACTCAAGCGACAGTACCGGGATTTCATGCAGTCATGGACTGCTGTTGAAGCAAGTGTGGCGGATGACGAGACGTTCGATCCCTACTCCGGCATGTACGCCTGTGTAAAGCATGCCGTGGAAGCCATTGGTGCAGCCACACTCAAGGAGAACGCTACAAGACTTCCAGGACCGAGTGGAAACGGAACCCTGGCTCAAGAACTCCGTGACCAGACCAGCCGATCTACTTCCCGCATGGAGGTAGTCGAGTTGGAAGCCGCACCAGACGCTGAAGTCTCCCGGCTTTGCCAGAAGATGGAGGCCATGAAGCAAGAGCTGAAGATGACCAAGGAGTACGCTGAACGCCGTATGCTACATGGATCGCATGCGCCAGCACGAGGGATTGAACTCTTGTAGCCTATGCGATGTGTCCAGGTCCCTTCAAGACGTTGCTGCCAGACTGCAAGATCAACAGTCAAGCAATCCTCATGCTGCCCGTGGATCAAGGGAACACAAGCACCAGCTGGACAACCTTGTTGAAGTGGCGCACCACATCAAAGCCACTTCCACCCCGGTGGAGATGCAACCCGGCGCCAGCACAGCCACTGCATCGACAGCCCCCGCGACCTCAACACCAGTTAGCTTGTCCACCAGGCGGAGAGCCTGAGCATCGCAAAGCGACCAAGCACTAGGCGAGGAGTTACAGACCCCAACACTGTCCGACCTTGACAGTGATCCGGGATCACAGACTGTAGACATGCAGATAGACCTCGCTACTGTAGATGCTCTACTGGCTAAGACACCACCACGTGGGGGAAACTCCACATCCAGGACGTCCACTCCCTAGGAAGTGGGGTGAACTGGGGAAGAAAATCGTCCAAGTGCAGCACCTCTTCTCCTCGCGGGGGAAGGCGTTCAGGACTGTAGAGCTGTGTTTCTCGGGAGCAATCCTGTGATACCAGTTCGCTGCAAGGACGTCAGCCACAGCTTTTTGCATGTATCGTGTCGGGTCGACGGACTTTAATGACGGTCACGGGACGTCAAGTACCGACCGAGCTCTGCGGTGTGCGGTCGCTAGCCCAGCAATGCCAGATGCAGCGCGGCGAAATCTTGGTGGCTGGGACATCAAGGCAAGCAAGGGTCATCCTCGCGGGTAGGGGAGTCGGCACCCCGATCCCGTAGGTGTTGGGCTTATCAGTCCAAGGATGGTCCGACTGACAGTGGCCCCCCCCGATCAGTCACGTGCTAATTGACTCTACACAGTCGCCCCATACTCATAGTATTGACTTCCCGCCCTTATTTCCGCCGGTAATTCGTTGGTATTTACCGCTTTTGAGTTGTTTACCTTTTTGCCGTTTCCCCAGCAAGTTGTACGTCCCAGAGCAAAGCAGTGAGTTAGTTGTGTAACCATAACGCACATCAGCTCGGGTTAGTTGTGCACCTATAACGCGCAACAGCCATAAGTTTAAAAGCAACTGTTGGACATTGAGGGCTTACCTGTTTGTTTCAGATTCCAGGCTTGGCGCAAGTTCCACGGAGTTGGCTTTTCCCACCAGACCTCTGAACAGCGTCAGCTCTTGGATTTGCCGTACAGTAGCTGCGTCTGGCAGTGTCCAGGTGCGCGTGGCGCGCACTCAGTGAAGATCAAGCCGTTGATGTCTTGGGATGCTGGCTTATCACTCGTGGATACCACCAGATTACTGTTTTACTTTGTTTTACTACGTGTAGGTGTCCATGGAGATGTCTCCTTCCCTGTGTGTAGCAAAACTCCTAAAGTAGGCCTCCAGTGCACGACTCATTGTAGCATGGTCGCAGATTATAAACCATCCCCTTAGCATAAGTTGTACTGGAGTAGGTTAGATTCCTGAGGCTACACACACATTGTTGGACTATGGGTTGTTGTTTATTATGGCCACTGTAGGATTAGGGAAGAGTACTCTATTGTACTGATTATGAGCCGAATAGCAGCAGTTCTCTCTTAGATGCTGGAGGGGAAGCAAGTAGGGTTGTCGACCTATTCCTCAGAATAGGCCCTCATTCACTTTTTCCTCCAAGGTTGGCCGGTGCCCTTCCTTCCTCTCGTGGTCTACCCGCGTGGCTGTGTGTAGGGGACGCCTGAAGCACTGCCTGTCAGCACTGGTGCAAAGACCTCCCCGTGTGGAGGCCTCTCGTGAAACCCAGGGGTGAACACCATCTTGGCAGTGGGTATCCGGAACCCAGGCTGCGGCGTACGTGGAGGGCATTAGTACACAACAAGGAGTCATCTAGAGAACCGCAAGACCACCCCGGGGCCATGCATGCCCGTTGCCCGCCCCGGCACCCCAGGGACGACGCTGTCAAGTGGAAGGCGGTCATCAGACAAGGTTGGGCAGTGGCGGACACTGCCAATTTCTTCACACCCCTTATTTTAGCATAAACCATATTTAAGATCCCCCATTCTACAAAAATTTAAGACCCCCCATTGTGAACTTGCCGTGGATCATACCTACCCAAAACAGATGCTAGTGCCCCCCCCCGGAGGGGGGTGGGAGGACCACAATCAACGAATTTAAAACAATAAACAGCATGATAGAATACATAAAGGATCATGAAAATCCGTTCCATGTAAATGTTGGTCCACAGCAAGAACGCCATCACATAATCACTCATGAGGTTCTGTCTTATGGCTAAAACGGTTTTGTGGCCAAATGATTGGTTCTAACCCATCTCTTTTCAATCAAAACAGCTTCAAACACTCTGTATCAATCTCTTAGAGAAAAAAATTATTGGAAGGAAAATGTATAACTGATACAATCCACAGGTACCAAGTAAAAACATTCAAAACGCTCAAAGCAGAAAAAACGTACTTTGACAATCATAGAAAAAAACAGCAAAGGGCATTTCCAATGCACAAAAAACTATTGATATCGCTTGGGTCAGAATTTACAATATGGAAAATGTTCAAATATGATATTGTGGAGGCCAGTTATTTGTTTGATGATTTGGGTCTGATGACCAAACCTGCAATGAGTGACTTGTGACGTGAAATTGAGAAGTATCTTGTCAAAAATGATTATGATAAACCAAACGATGAAAAGACAATATGCAGCATAGATGTGATGGCAAATACAAGAAAAATAAAACCTACACACTGAGTCACTTTTCAAGAGATAGATGTGGGAATTGTACCACATACGTATCATGCTGTTACTATCACAAATGCAAATAGGCATAGCAGTACATTCCAATGACCCGTTTGTATTAGCTCTTTACTTTTTCAACCTTCTCAGGTTGAATGGTCAGGAAGAGCTCTGAATCAGTGGTAGTTCAGGTGAGAGTACCTGTAACATTTGTGTACATACAATTGCATTAAAAATAGGCCCATCCTTGTGTCACATACTTCCAACTGTGCACAACCTACATGCAATTGGCAGTGATAGCTGCAGCAAATTTGGGAACAAATCATCTGCTTCAAAAGCATTAACAGAAAAGTACCTTTTTGACTTTGGTACTGATATTGTAATTGATTTTGATAGAGTAGAAGAATGTCTGATCCAGGTGCTATGCATGGGACAAGTATTAAAACAATGGATGAGTTAAGGTTGGACAGTTAGGAGGGCATTTAATTCCACATACACCCAGATTGTTGGGCCGCTCCTTTGACCCTGCATTGTATGGACTATATGTATTTTATGGTACTTTCGTTTAAGCCCAACCAGATATGGCACAATATTAACTGATGATTTTTTCACGTGCTGTACTTTCAAAACATGTTCAACAATAAGTTTTTCATGCAAAAATTTCAACATAAGCTGTTGTAGCTACTGTGACTGTCAATGTGATATTGTGATTGCAAAATCCCTTTGAATGAATAATATAATATCGTTACTGTATACATGAATGACCTGTCTATTATGAGTCAAAAATTGGTTGTAAAATTAATGGTCGAATGTGCAATCATCTTTTGTGATGTCGTTTTATGTAAACTGTGCTATTATATGTCTTATGCATGTATTTGCTATGCATAAATTGTATGTATGTAATGTACTATAATGACTGTAGACATGTTTAAGTATTGTATTGTAGAGTACAGTATATAGAATGCCATATCCATTTTGACTTTGAGACCGAAAGAATAAAGAATACAACATGGTGTCAGAAGACCTACGTCCATATGAATAAACAACAAGGTTAGTGATTAAGTGCACGCTCTTCAACATCGACAACTCGTACTGAACTTGTCATATCGCAGTTTCTATCTCCACAATGGCCAGCCTAGCCGGATTACCAATCCCAAAGATGGATTGGAACAATGCAGACTTAGTAAACACATTCAAGAAGTTCAAATCTACCTGTCTTCATTATTTTAATGGGCCTCTTAAGGACATATCAGAGGAGGAAAAACGCAGTTACCTCCTCATCTGGAGGGGTGATGAAGGAATTGAGTTAGAGTCAACATGGGGCTTATCTGTACATGAAAAGAAAAAGTTAGACACTTACTGGAAAAGATTTGAAGCATATGTAAAACCAAAATCTAACTTTAGACAAGCAAGATTCAAATTACGACCACTTAAGCAACTCAAGAATGAGCCGATTGACAGTTTTGCTCGCCGCCTTAGACTACAAATCAGCGAATGTAACTATGCGAATCCTGATGAACAAATTATAGATGCCCTTATATTCGGATCAAACTCTCAACAGATACAAAGCAAGCTACTGGAAAAAGATAATACTCTAACACTCGATAATGCTTTAGCAATTGCCCGAACAGCTGAGGCAACTTCTCAACAAGTGCAAGAAATATTACGACCAGAAACCAACATAAATGCAATACAACGCTCATCCACATCCAACTCGAAGCAGTACCAACATTCACATAATACAAGATCAGGCACCCAACGTGCATGTTATTGCTGTGGCCAACCACACAACTTCTCTAAACGTGAAAATTGTCCAGCATTTGGCACCAAATGCAAAGCATGTGGCAAAGAAAATCATTGGGCTGTAGTATGTCGCTCTAAGCCCCAGCATGACCAAAACCCCTTGCCCCAAGAAAGGCAATCATCAAAGCAAGCAGTACGCTCACTTGAATACAATACAGACACCAAGGAAAGTGAATCTACACAGAATAACCAACTTTACTTTTCCAGTATTCAAATACGGTCCCTGAGCTCATCACACTCTAAACAGGCCTTTATAATGGTGGAACTGAATGGAACACCTACAAGCTGTCTTATCGACACCGGGGCAGAAGGCAATGTTATTCCAACCAAACAATACAAAAGAATATCTCATCACCATGACCTGAGCCCCAGTAACACTAACATCAAGACATATGGTGGGCACAACATACCCCATCTCGGTATATGTGATATACAGGCTAAATACAAGGAATTCCAAAACACGTTGCAGTTTCATGTTGTTGATATTGAGGGACCAGTAATAATTGGCTTGCCGACCTGCAAGGAAATGAATTTGATTCAATTCAATTACAATGTCAATATACAAGACGAAAGCCTTCTCAGAAAACGCATTCTGTCCTCATATGGAGAGCTTTTCATTGGCATAGGATGTTTTAAGGATGAATATCACATCAAGCTCTACCCATCAGTTACACCAGTAGTTCACACACCACGCAGAGTACCTGAAGCCTTGCGTGAGCCATTGAAAAATGAGCTTGAGAGTTTGTGCAAACAACACATAATTACAAGTGTGCAAGAGCCCACAGATTGGGTAAACTCAATTGTACGTGTAACTAAATCTAATGGAACACTCAGGGTGTGCCTAGACCCCAAGGACCTAAATAAAGCAATCCGGAGACCACATTACTACACACCTACCCTAGATGACATTCTTCCAAAGCTGAATGGAGCTAAATACTTTAGCATAATAGATGCACGTAGCGGGTATTGGAATATCCTGCTAGACAAAGAAAGTTCATTCTACACCACCATCAACACTCCTTTTTGAAGGTTCAGATTCCTCCGGATGCCATTTGGCATCTCTCTCGCTCAAGATGTGTTCCAACGCAAGATAGACGAGACATTTGGTGATCTTCCAGGCGTCACAGAAATAGCTGATGATCTAGTAGTATGTGGATACAAGGAAGATGGTACAGATCACGATGAAAACATGATGAGAGTCCTTCAACGAGCCAAAGAAAGCGGCATCAAATTCAATTTAGACAAATGTAAGTTCAAACAGCACCAGATACCATTTTACGGTCACACACAAACAAGCACTGGTCTAGAGCCAAGCTCATAAAAAATTCAAGCTATATCCAGCATGGATCCATCCAGAAATATATCAGATTTACAAACATTCCTAGGTGCCACTCAATACTTATCAAGATTCATCCCTAATCTGTCTGACAAAGCTGCTCCATTATGGGATCTCACAAAACAAAAGCATGAATTTTGCTGGGGTCCTGAACAGCAAAAGGCCACTCAAAATATCAAGGAAGCCATCACCTCATTCACAAAGCTGAGCTATTTTGACAACACGAAACCCATAACAATCCAGGTTGACGCATCACAGCGTGGCCTTGGTGCGGTACTTTTGCAAGAACAAGGACCTATTGCATTTGCCAGTAAATTACTCACAGAAACAGAGTCAAGATACTCAAACATAGAGCGCGAGATGCTTGGAGTTTTGCACGGATTCCAGAAGTTTCATCACTTTGTATATGGAAGACCTGTACACGTTCTCACGGACCACAAACCTCTGGAAGCAATAGCTACAAAGAACCTTGCAAACGCACCCCCAAGAATAGCTCGCATGCTGATAAAAATCCAGCAATACAATGTAAAAATCACATACAAACCTGCTAGTGAAGTCATAGTCGCAGATGCAATATCACGTATCAGTAGAGGCACTACAGATGCGATTGAAGGGCTAGACATAACCATCCATGAACTGACTCTCCAACTCAATGCAAGTCCAACACGTCTATCACAAATAATTACAGAGACTAACCTAGACACAGAATTCTGCTCACTGAAACAAATAATCATGAACGGATGGCCAGATAGCCGGGCTGAATGTCCTACACACTCAGAATTCCTACATTACTGGAATTACCGTGATGAACTTAGTGTGCACAATGGCATAATACTGAAAGGAACACGCATAGTGATCCCTAAAAAGCTGAGACCTTAAGTGCTGAATCAAATTCACTATGCCCACCAAGGAATTGAGAAATGCAAATTACGAGCTAAAGGCTCTGTTTTCTGGCCAACTATTAATCAAGATATAGAGCAGATGGTGAAAAAATGTGCCACATGCCAACGCCATTAAAATGCAAATCAACGAGAGCCTCTCACTCCTCATGATGTACCACAGAGACCATGGAGCGTACTCGGCGTTGACCTATTTCAGATAGAAGAAAACCATTACCTTCTGGTTGCAGACTATTACAGCAAATTTCCAATCAAATGGATTCATAGAGAGGAATGTGCAAACTGTAAAAAAATGTATTAGAGAAATGTAAAGAGACAGGTGCGGATCCACATTTGGCCATGCTCTGCCTAAGGGTGACACCAATTGATCACACACTAGACTCTCCTTGTGAATTACTTAATGCACGCAAATACCAGTCAAACCTTCCATCATTTGGCAGACCCCTAGATGGCCTAGCAGCCATAGGGGAAGATAATGTAAGGTTGCAAGCGAGGCAGGACAAAATGAAAGCAGACTATGACAAGCGTGCACGCCCCTTGCCCAAAATGCAACAAGGAGATCAAGCCCGAGTACTAAATCATAAAAGCCACCTGTGGGAACCAGCTGTAGTCACTGACGTAATTTCTCATCAAAAATCTTATATTGTGAATACACCAGATGGAGGTTCCTTTAGGCGCAACCGCCACCATTTGTGCCCCATGGCAGATGGAACCTCACTTAGAGCAACAGCTGCAACAAATTGTCAGGACATTACCAAACAGGATGCAACATTCACAACTGCTGCTGCTAAGACTGATCAGCTAGAGATACCACTACGCTGGTCGTCTCGGGTATCCAGGCCACCAGACCGCCTTGAATTATAAGTTAACTGTTATAAACTGTTTTATATTTGTCGTTTAATATTTTCTGATGTTTGCCTTGAATTACCTTAAAACTTGTTGTTCAGAAAGGGGGAGATGTTGTGGTTTTATGTAAACTGTGCTATTTTGTGTCTGTTGCATGTATTTGCTATGTATAAATTGTATGTATGTAATGTACTATAATGACTGTAGACATGTTTAAGTATTGTATTGTAGAGTACTGTATATAGAATGCCATATCCATTTTGACTTTGAGACTGAAAGAATAAAGAATACAACATGCTGATGATACGTGTATTGTTGCTCCTTGCCCAAGTGCACTGAAAAAATTACTGAATATCTGTTGTGTGTTTGCTGAGCAACACTCTGCCAAGTTTAATGGGAATAAATCTAAGTACATTTGCTTTAAAACAAAACGTTGTAAAAACTGCATGTTCCCAATATGTCACTTGGATGTGAGATTGTACCTATTGAAGAAAAGGTTAAGTATCTTGGGGTGATTATTACTTCACAACTAGAGAGTAACGATGATATAGCACATCACACAAAATGTATCTATACACAAGGCAATATTTTAATTAGTAAATTTAGATATTGTTCTGGAAGTGTTAAAATATGACTTTTTAAGACTTTTATTAGTAGTATGTATGGTAGTCACATTTGGACTGTATTTAATGATAATGTCTTTAACAAAGCTTCTCTAGCATATGATAATGTTTTTAGACATCTCCTTGCTATTCCTAAGGGTGTTAGCATGTCACAGTTTTATATGTTTAATGGTGTAGACCCAGGGTATGAAATGGAGCCTACCCGGTGGCCCGGTGCCGGCTGATTTTGGCCCGGGCCGGCGGGTTTTAAAAGTTCACGGACAAGTGGATAGGCTAACTTTTGGGAGTTCTAAATATGAACACTTTTTGCCATGGCCGGCTACTTTTTTTAGTTGCCGGCCCTGTGGCCCCTGGGCAAATTTTCATGAGTTTACCCTGGTAGACCACTTTGAAGTACTATATAGAAAAGCTATTGGAAACTTTAGATGTAATATACTTAGTTGTGACAATTTTATTACACGTGATTGTGTAACGAAACTAGTTCTCAGTAGGTCTCCAGTGCGCGAGGTTGCAGCAACCTCGCAGAGTATAAAGTAGTTATAAGTTAGTTGCACTGGACTAGGTTTCTTATCCCCTTTGTTACACACACCTTGTTGTTATACCTTCTTAAGCCCACTGTAGGATTAAGGACTCGGTACACTATAGTACTGAGACTTGGCCATTAGGGCCTCAGTTTCCTTGTAGACGCTAGTCGGATAGCATGTAGGGCTAGGGTTAGGGTTAGCCTTGATGGTGGACCGCCCTCGCCTCACCCAACTGTACTGATGCAACACCTGGTACAAGTATTACGCTAACCCTAACCCTAACCCTAACCCTAACCCTAACCCTAACCCTAACCCTAACCCTAACCCTAAGCCTAACCCCTGTCCTCTTGACCTTCATACCCGGCTCATCACCTCACATACCCCTGTCCAACCTTTACACTCTAAGCATAGTCACACATATTCATGTGTACTTATGCTCGCTATCCCAACCCATTTACGTGCCTTTCGTCTTCACCTTAAACACTCTACTACCACGTCACTCGTACAGCACCCTCCGTAACCTCTTCTAAACAGATACCCTGTCTGTTGGTTAACCACCTATACGTTGGTACAAGACAATATTAGATCTATTACTCTCCTCTACTATCATGACCCCTTGACCACACCTGCTCTCCGTGACCAGAGCTAAATTCATTTTGCGCTCCACCCCTCGTGCCTCTCTCGATACAGCCCCACCATATCAGTTCCATAATGCAACCCACAGTTGCACAGCCACAACGCAAACTTCTACTAAATCACTCTTTCTCAAATACAAATATTTTAGTTTTCAATGTCTCTTACTCCAACTAAATACAAACTGTTTCATATATATAATTCTAACCCTCTCAACACTCTTTTATGAAACAGTACCTATTTCATTTTAATGACACACAAATCCACTCTTCTTTGTTTTCCGATCATATGGGATTCCTCGTTATTTGCCACAATTCTTGTATATATCTTCTCACCTCACGAGCCCAAGCCGTTCTTCCTCCATACACCTCACATTGACCGTCTGCCCTTTGCATCTCCCCGTATACATGTGACTCAGGCTTATCACGTCTCCCGCTTCTCTCATGACCCATCTTCTCTGTTTCGAATTGCGTAATCTCTTAAAACATTTCATTAATTTTACTTTTGACTGCACGTCCTTACTTTTACGAATATTTTTTCAAAACCTTTGCCCAGCGCATCACCTAATTTCCCTCAGACACCCTTGACTTTTACTACGTGAATTGCTTAAGATCTCTCTGACCACACACGTTCGCGCACACGTATATCCCATACTGACGCTGGCCACTTCTACATGCCCGGCTTTCTCCACCAAACACTTTAGGCCTTCCTGCACTTTTCACCATTTCTATCACTGCCTTCTCACACTTATTCATACCTACACTCTTGCCACTATCTTTATAACATCATAGTAACAACATCACCACTATTTCTCCTTCCCTTTGTTACTGTCTTTGCATTACTTGCTACTTCTTGTCTGGTTCACTTACTTTATCTGTCTAGTTTTACGCCCCTGTCCAATTGTGAACCCGTACCTATAGTGTACACTCTTGCATGCACTTGCTCTCTTCTTTGCTTTCATTTGCACCCACCCGCCTTGACACATCCCCTGCCTCGTTTGTAGACACTCTTCTTCATCACGTGATCTATCTTGCATCTTTCTAACAAGGTGTGTCTACACACACACCGACACTATGTAAGTCCTGGCCAATTCTTCATACCTATATCCTTTCACTGAGCAGCCTAGATATTCTCATGCCTACTATTATAACTACTTCTGCCTTCTTAGGTCGTTTCTTTCCTAGGCTCTCTTCGTCTATGCACCTAGACCCTAGCTGTGCACTTCTGCACAGACCCGCACTCCTTGTATCCACCTACTCTAAACACTTCCTGCTTTTCCTATGACACAATGTTTTCACTACGCAATCGGCTTCACATCCCCACGACCACATATGTCTGCACACGCGCTGGCACCGTGCAGATACTTACCATCCCTCCGTACCCAGACCTCCCCCACCGAGCAGCTCACGCGCTCCTGTGACTATTATCACGCCCAACCCTGCCTCTACATTTCATCTCTTTCCCTTGTTCATTTCAAATTTTTCTTCTCTCATATCACAGCGATGCAATTTTCACTTCTTCAAATACGCTCTTATGGCCTGTTTTTTGTCCGTACCATCTTTCCGGCTGCACCCCTGTCACCGCCACCCCATGCGTGCCTTACCACTGACCTTCAACCCCTAAGGTCCCCAACAATTTCTTAAGCTTTCCTGTCCTCACCCCCCGGCCTTTGCGTTGACGCCCGCCGCCCACCCACGTCCTTTCCGTCACCCCTAGAACCTCTGCCATTCACATAGTTTTCCGTACACATCGTAGCAACACGTGTAGACTAAATCGCCCCACTTACCTTTGCCCTTCATGTCGGTTTACATGCTAGATGCATGTTTTGTACTATGCGTGCGCTCTACTCCCCTTACTGCCTGTCTCTTTAGTCACATACTGCCTTTTTTTTGCAATAATCGTCTCGTTACTATCACCTCACACCCCCCATTATCGCTCACACGTACACACGTACATATCACACTAGGCTGTGGGCCGTCCTTCTAGTGCATGCTACCCTCCACGCTGTGGACACCTCCCTGCTGCATTTTATATATATGCTTTAGGCCCACATTGCCCTCCTTCCCCCCGTGGCCCTCGACATCACGATCACTTTGGCCAATCTTGCCTTATCCTCTTGTTTCGTTGGTCCAACCCGCCAGCTTATTTGCCCATGTACCTCCGTGGATCGTGGCCGCGCCCGCACGCATCTTCCTGCGCCTACACGCACCACGTCTGTTCGTTCTGCACGCCTCCCCCTCTCCTTCGGACACCTTTTGTCTTCGCCTGCGTGTTTTGCTCATTGTCCCTTGGACCACGCGCGTCCACACGCACGTGCATCCCCTACTTGCGCTGACCCCTTCCTCAGCCTGAGTCCTACCACCAGACATCTTATGCATCCCAGTGGCTTTCACCGCGCCTATCCCTGCCTTCTCACACTTACTCACACCTACGTTTTTGTCACTGTTTTTTCTCACTTCACATTGACATCATCACCACTACTTTCCCTTCCCCCCGTGACTGCCTTTACATTGCTTGCAAACCTCTGTCTGGCCCATCTTTTGTTTAATAGACACTCTTTTCACCACGCTGCTTGCTCTACATCCTTCTAACCATATGTGCCTACACACACACTGGCACTATGTAAATTCCGACCACCTCTTCATACCTATATCTCTTCGCTGAGCAGCTCACATATTCGCGTGACTATCGCCTGTTACCACTCCTGCCTTTTCATGTCCCTTCTTTCTGATGCTCTCCTCGCCCAAGTGCCCATGCCCACACTGTGCATTCCTGCATAGACCTGTGTTTACTTCACAACAATATAACTTCTAATACCTCACCCCCTTCAATTTTAACTGTCCTTCCTCTGCTTCCTCTTATTGACTATATGTCTATCATTATTACTCACATGTCTTTACTTCTTTCACAACTATCGTCGTAATTATCGTGTCACTATTGCACACGATACTACGCCGTCTTGTCTCTTTCTCGGAGACCATTGCGACAGGAGCATTATGCACCTCTCGCCTCTCTCATCACACTAATCTCTGCCATATCCCTAGGTCCCTTCCACCACTCTTCCTTCCTCTCATCATCATTACATCCGGATGGTTGGGATTCGTTGTACAATTGTGACACTTTCGTCTACTCGTGAAACTCTTCTAATCACGACGAGACATGTCCCACGTGCAATTCGTCTCCTTTCTACTCCACTCATTATTAATGCAACCAAGCCACTCAAACGTGGATACCCACCCGATCGAAGTTGGTTCTTGTAACCAGGGCAGCACTGGAGGTCCTCACACCAGTTTTCGACAGTCTTTGGCTTGAACTTGGTCCAGTTGCACTGGAAGTCCTCACACCATTTTTTGACTAATATTTAGTCCAAAATCTGGTCCACTTGCACTGGAGGTCCTCACACCATTTTTGCTGGCCACTTACTATTGACAATATACGCTATTGTCGGCCTTGTCCGATCACCGCCTACTTCTTGACTGCGTCGGCCCGAGTGACGTTCGCGGGCAAAGCCCACTACCGGCCCCCGTTATCCGGGGAGGTCTTGCGGTTCTCTAACTGACTCCTCGTTGTGTAATAGCTCTCCACGTGCGCCCCGGCCTAGGTTCCGGTTACCTACTGCCAAGACGGTGTTCACCCCTGGGTTTCACGAGAGGCCTCCACACGGGGAGGACTTCGCACCAGTGCTGACACGCTCGTGCTTCAGGCGTCCCCTACACACGATCACGCAGGTAGACTACGAGAGGAAGGAAGGCCACCGGCCAACCTTGAGAAACAAGTGAATGAGGGCCTATTCCGAGGAATAGGTCGACAACCCTACTTGCTGCCCATCCAGCCTCTAAGAGAGAACTGCCGATATTCGGCTTGTAACCAGTACAAGAGAGTACTGTTCCCTAATCCTACAGTGGCCATAATAAATGCAACAACAAGAGCTTAACAAGGTGTGTGTAGCCAAGGAGAACGAACCTAGTCCAGTGCAACTTATATAAAGGGGCTTTTAATACTCTGCGACCATGCTACAATGAGTCGCGCACTGGAGACCTACTTTACGAGTTTTGCTACACACTCCCCCAGTATCCATGTGGGTGACCCATTCCGCTTATACGGGAAGGGGGGCCATCCCCATGGACACTTACATAGTAAAACGAGTAACACAGTAATCCGGTGGTATCCACTAGTGAGAAGCCAGCATCCCAGGACATCGACGGGTCGGTCTTCACAGAGCGTGCGCTGGACGCACCCGGACACTGCCCGACGCGATCACTTAGCGGCAGACCCACGAGTGAACGCTGTTCAGCAGGAGGTCCAGTGGACAGCCAACTCCGTGGAACTTGTGCCGCACCTGGAATCTGAAAATAGAACAAGTAAGCCCTCCCCCACCGTCCAGCTGGTGTGGTTACACAACTAGCTCACTGCTTTGCTCAGGGACGCTTAACTTCGGAGAGGTAACTCACACTAACAAAACAAACAACAATGATACAAAAACGGCGAACACCAACGAATTACTTCGGGGCAATGGCGGGAAGTCACGACTACGAGTATGGGGTGACCGTGTAGAGTCAATTAG
>JAGTTF010001427.1:7533-28697 GCA_019095985.1 Streblospio benedicti | reverse complement strand
GATACTTACATCAGAGTTCATTGATTACAACACATCTCTGTGGTTTAATGATTATTCAGCACTTGAGCAAGTAGTGTCTCTTCGTTTTACTCTTCATTTTGATGTATTGTAGATACATTTCGCAAACTTTTAGGGACGGTGCAATATTTACCAGGCAGGGGGGACCAGTGCATATAAAAAAAACTTGTATGAAAAAAAGGTCATGTCCCATGCTGATGTGATGAAAAAATCCTGATGTCCCATGACCTCCATTCATAAAAAAGTCTGTGTCCCCTCCCATGAATATAAACTTTTTTTGACCTGCGAGATAAAATTAAATTAGGGTTGAGAATCCGCAAAAAGAATTTAAATGGAGTTGGTATAAAAGCGGTAGTAATCTAGAGAGGTGGTAGACAATTTAGACCATTACAACATATTTTCATTTACATATGTGGGATCTATTTCATTTTGTGTTCAGTAGTTTAACCATGATAATTGTCTACATAAATGACATACAAAATGTACATATACGGGCTATTGACTTTTGCTGTTTTGTCTATATATTATTTTGACTTTAATTTGCGGTTTTGGTCAATCCTGGACCTACATGTACTTATCATAGGCTATTAATGTTTGCTGACTATTTAAGTTTGTGTGTGCATTACTGTGCAAACAAATCTAGTTTTACAGTAATACTGACTCTAGCTTAATGTTTTTGACATGTTTTGCTATACACATTTTTGAGATTTTTATCTTTATTGCCATTTTCTGTTTGTTGACTGACATCAAAATAATCATATATTATTTTCAAGGTTAAAATTGCTGAAAATAGGCACTTTTGCCAATTGATTACTTGCTCAAGTATTTAGCATTATCATTTTTTATCAAAAGATCGAGTCATGATATATATTTTGTAATTTCTGTTTCGATTTACACATTTTTTCCCACCATATTTTTTATACAAGTAGTATAAGAAGGGATTTGAAAGGTATTTATGTGTCTATGGATATGTTTTTATTACATCTCCAAATTATTTTCTTATATTCTTTTAATTAAAATTCACATTGGTCATCATTGGTTTGTTGTTTGCGCCCTTCTGGTAGTGAACAGGACTTCTTGTAAAATTGTGCTAAGATAGTTATGTTGTGTTCAATATGTTCTACTTGGTTAAAAATAGTTGTGGTGCGAATAAGAAATTGCATATTCACTTATAAGTTCATTTAGCTTTGCACATTGTTGCAACACTAATTCTTTTCTATGTTCAATGTCATCTTCAGAGATTTAACTATGACCAAGTGAGCAACATTGTCCCATTCGCGTGAATAATTTGTACCGATTCGCTCACGTCAAAGTGGGATTTCAGCAGCTGAAAAAAAGTACACGTCCCATGCCCAATGAGAATGAAAAATCATCAGGTCCCCTTACTTTGCACCTTGAAAAAAGTACTTGTCCCCCTACCAAATGCACCGGTCCCCCTGCCTGGTAAATATTGCACCTTCCCTTAGCATGGTGCGCTGAATGTGCTGCCGATGCCAGTAAATGAGAAATGACCAAATGCTGATGATTGAGCTTGCCAATGACCTGGTGTAAAATGTAAAGTCGTGAACATACATTAGAATCACGACTATAAACCACACTGGACGTACACAAGACCTGACGTTGCATTCACTACGTTCAACTTTCAGCCAATATACACTGACGTCCATAACACGTCTTCAAAACGTCCTTGGGGGGTAAAATGGGAGGGCAGATAGGTTAGTAAATAAAACCACTATCATTATGAATGATGTGTACACTTCAAAAACGTCCTTCAAAGATGGAACATTTCCGGACGGCTGCCAACCATCTTACAAACATTGTGAGTTGTAAGTATAATAGGGACTTGGACTCGTGACCAGAAGTTCGTGAGTTTGATTCCCAGTCGAGTCTGCTGGTGGGTGTTGAGAAAACTCATCCCTAAATAGTTGCACACTGATCCATGGCGCCTACACATTGATTAGATACAGGTCATTGGGTTGAAAGAGCGAGTGAGTGATTGTGTGAGTGATTAGCATTGTGCGCTGGATGTGCTGCCAATGCAAGTATATGAGAAATGACCAATTGATGATCATTGAGTGTGCCAATGATATGTTGTAACATGTAGTCGTGAGAGCACATTAGAATCACCACTATAAACCACCACATTTACATTTATGGCCGTTCACAAGACCAGACAATGCGTTCACTGCGTTCAACGTCCATAACACGTCTTCAAAACGTCCTTCAAAGATGGAACATTTCCAGACGTCTGCAAAATGTGTGGTGAACGTTTAGATGACGTGTTTCAAACAAGTTTTCTACACGTGAGCAGAAACCACACCCACAAGTGTAGTTGTTTGTCGTACCATATATAGCAGAGGGTAGACTCGAGTGCATAATGTCTACAAATGGTTTAAAATGTGTAAGTTTACTGCTACACTCGTTTGGGTTGTGTATGAATGTGACTGTCTCCTTTGGACATCATGAGATGTTGACACAAGTGTTAGCAAAGTCCTGCATTGTTTTGGTATAATGTGTGTTAATAAATAGAACTCCGAATACATTGCTCTTACAATTAAAGGTCAACCCCTGCAGGGTGCTTACATATGCACAAATCACTCACGGTGTATTGGATACTGGCACTTGTACATGCCTCTACAGAAACTAGCCGGGTTGTTGAGAGCACCACAGGCAACTGCATCAATGGAATTTGAAAAGAGATTTAGAGTTTAGAAGGAAAAGTCTTTCATTTCTCATTTTCTCAAAGCCCATTGTCATTGATGCAGTTGCCTTTGGTTCGGGGTATAAGCGTCTTCCCACCCCTGACACCTGCTCAGACCCGTGAGGGAGCGCTTCTGACTTGTAACAACCAGTTAGTAACGACACACATGCATTAAGAGACCACCTCTTTATTAAGACCACTTGAGGCCAGTCCCAGGGCAGTCTTATAGAATGAATAAACCTAAATTACAACCAAAAGAGTTGTAGTCCCCAGGTACAGACAACAGTGGTGACAGTCGCACTGTGTAAAAGTTTACATGTAGTCCCCAGACAACTGTGTTTAAATTTACATTTATTTATTTATTTTTTTATTTATTTATTTATCTATTTATTTATTTGCCATATGTACAAAAGATATTAATAATATAAAATTCAGGTAATTTACAATAATCATAAAAACAAGAACTTTTAAAATCACATATATAAGTAGTAATATAAATGGCTGGGGAGGAAAGAAGTGGATTACTTATCAAGTTCCTCCCCATGTGTATAATACTTTAATGACTATAAAATTATAATAGCATTTGCTTCACAAAATGAATAAATGAATAAGTTTCACTGTACAAGTCAGATGTCGGCCACTTATAGAGACGCACAGCTGATAACAAGCCGCATGTCAAGGGCTTTGTTTTGTAGCGACCAAGAATCATCTTGAATCATTGATCTCTCCAGAAATTAGAGCACAGGCAAATGTAGTCCCCAGGTACAACTGATAGGCTCATGTCAAGGGCTTTGTTTTGTAGCAAACAAGACTTACACAGCGGTGTACGTGTATAAATGCAGGTTATTTGAACAAAGCTAATATTTGGAGATATCAATTTGTTTTTTTAATGAAGCACAGAAGAATGTGAGATTTGGTATCATTGACGTCTCGCAATGAGTGGAGCCAAATGAAATTTATTTTCCTAACCAATTAACACTCACAGCTATTCTTTTTCAAAAATGTGGGAGCTGAGATGAAATGGTTGATGCCTTCATTTGAATAAAGCTAATATTTGGAGATATGTACAATCTTGTATAAATTGACGCAATTATTTAGAGCACAGAAGAATGTGAGCAATGTGGATACACTGCAATTTAAGGGTGCGTCCAGTACATGTCCTAACTTGTCCTGAGTAACACTTTAGAGGGTCCATACATGTCCACTAACCATTTTAGTAACACCACAGGTTCTGTCATTAAAAAAATAAGACCAACACCTCGTTCGAGCTGACCGTTCTACTGTAGAAACTCTTGACAAGAACCGTGTTTGCCGGTATCAGCAGTTACAGGTAGACGTTTAGCTGCCGTTTGTTGACAGTGACGATATGCAGTGATAAATTGAATTCGTAACATTGGTAGACTTGAAAGATTAAACTCTTCTCATACAATCAGCATAAAAACGCCTATAGATAATAGTAAGAATTTCTTCATGTGTTCATCTATTTGGCTTGACACTGATGTTTGAGATCTCATATAGTTTGTCATTTACCTACATAATATATCCTCTCTAGTAACATTATCAGATATATTCACCGGATTACATTGCTGGGTTCAGCTTATTAGTGCATGGGCCAACGGCCGGACTTTTTTAGATTTGTTACCATCAGAGGGCAGGAAAGATTTCATATACCAGCGGAAAGCTCTGAATCTCCGCTTTACAATGGTGCATGCTAGCAATGCGAAACTCACAGCTTAACATGAGTAAAATCCACTCAAACAAAACCACTATGAATTGCTGTTCAGTGTTGATTCAAGTGTTGACTGATAATACAGTTGTTACAGTGAAAGTGTTAACTTTTCCTTCGAGGTTGTTTACTTCTATAACAAGTTTCCATCATATAAACAACCTCAGTTTGTTTGCCAAAAAAATGGACTGACAGTGGCCCATGTCAAATCAGCTATATCACAATAATGATGCTCTCAAACAAATATATGAACATCATAGTATCAAATACATAGCTAATGAACTTGTTTAATAATGAACTAGGCTTATATTAGCGTAGTGTTCAGTAAGATGCTATCATGGCACAGAAAGGTCGTCATTGTAACATTACACATACCGGGATGTCTAATATCTAATATCTGATATCCATGTTATTTTCTTATGTGTTTTCCCCAGTCTTGCTTGTGAATTCAATTATTTTCTCTTTCTCTTTCTGCATGTGAGAGAGATGGAGAGAGAAAATATAATTGTGCTATTTTTAACTAATGCTTAATACTTGAATAGTAGGCCCAAGGTACAGTAGAACATCTCTATCAGGACCACATTTGGGCCCAGTGTTAGGAGGTCTCAATAGAGAGGTAGGTCGTATCTATACAGAGGCTCATATTTGTAGCTTTAGGAAGGTTTGTGACCGTGAAAGGTGGTCTTATTATAGAGATGGTCTCAATAAAGAGGTTGTCTTAATTGGAGGTTCTACTGTACAGGATCTATCCAAACAATCTTATCTGAGAACCACAAACAACACATAGAATCCTATCTCTAGTTTTCTACCTGATTGTGTTTCTGCTGAGAGGAACATGATTAATAGAAAACCACCTGATGTGATACGTTTGTGTGTCGTAATGTAGCGATACATATACAGTAGAACCTCTTACCCGATGTCTTTCATAATAAATACAGCAACAATAACACAGTAGAAACTCTCTGAGAGCTGTCATAAAATAGCGGTCTCAATAGAGAGGTGGTCTCTATATAGAGGATTGCGGTGCTCTCTTTGTCAAAGCCTCAGACTGCAAGAAATTGTCTTATCACAGAGGTGGTCTCTTTATGAAGTGTTTTTGATTGGGGGTTTCACTGTAGACATTCTTGATGATAACGTGTCAGCAATGCAGTTATAGGTTGGCTGTTATTTTTGTATACAGCAACAATATACAGTAGAACCTCTCTATACGACCACCCGAAGGCTGTCAGAAAGCAGCAGTCTCAGTAGAGAGGTGGTCTCTTTAATGAGGTGTTTGTAATTTGTGCTGTACTTTACTGCTGCACTTCAGACTCGTGATAAGCAGCATGTTCAACAGCGCAGCCGACATTTTGAAGGACGCCATAAAAATAATCCGGCCAGATCTAGATTTTAACAAGGGGGATTCTATGAATAGAATAAAATAGAATAGAATACTTTATTCAACCAATCACGGGTCATTTTACGTGACATAGTAATCAGTATTATATAATACTTAAATAACAACAAAGATACATATGATGGCACATACATGCGTATGATCGAAAACAAAGGTTGATTCTGATTTGTATAAATAATAAATAAAATCAAATACAGTTGCCAACATAATGATGATGAAATATAAAATAGGTGACAATCAAACTAGGGTCTAAGACTCCACAGTAACAATACCATTACTATTAGTTCATACATCTCATACATCAGGATCTATGGCTAGGCAATGAAAAAGGAATTCATTGGTAGGTTAGAACACTGAGTCTATAATGTGTTCTTGGCTTTCAAGAAATAGCACTTCACCATACATTATAATTGCCTAAATGTTATTTGATTATCTATTCTACGTAATCGCGTACAATATTGAGCAGCTCAACATTTATTTTGCTAACCTAGATCTTAGAAGTCTGCGTTTGTAGATAGAGAATTGCATTTCAAGCCATTACATTAGGTAAAGTTTTATTTAATCAAAGTTATGTTTGAGATATAAGCAGATTCAGAGATTTCAGGGGACATGCACGCACCTTTTTGTGGAACTATGATTTAAAGTGGGACAATGCAGCGTGCACATGTATGTAGGAATTCAAATGCTCATTAATAATTTTGTCAAAATCCGGGGCCCTCTGAATGATAGGGGCTCCAGCTACACCTCTCAGCGCCCCGCACCCCCTTACTCACACCATTAATGGGTCACTGACTCCATCCAGCTCTTAGTGAATGATCATAAATAACGATACTGGGGGGGGGGGCGTCATCCATTTTTGGGGGCTCAAAGAAAAAGTTAACCGACCCCCCCATCAACATTTTAAAAAGTTGAGTGACCCCACCCCCCACTCGCTAAAGTAAAGAAAACATCCTCTATATAGTCATTGCATTGCTAAAAGAAAATATTTGAAAAAAATTACCGCAGCGTGATAAAAAAATCCGCGACCCCCCCAAAAGGAATCAGAAAAGTTGGACAACCCCCCATCCTTTTGGACGACCCCCCGGTACCATTATTTATGATCGTTCCCTTAGCTCTGTGTGTTTACAGAGCTCTCAGCCCGCCTCCCACAACCACCACAACCCCCACCGCTGACACACATAAAACTAACACTGTGCGAAAGCGACTACGTAAAAACTACCTCTGCCAAAATGGCGTCGTCAACACTGCCCGATTCAGATTAGAAACACGACTATTCTGCTTATTGTATGTTCACTTTCATGATACAAGATGACACATGTGTAGATGTTATTATATTTACTCCAGAGAGCATGTAGTTTAAGTGTGTAACAACATTATGATTATATATTTTGCTCGAAAACAGTCACGTAAGTGATTACCGTAACTCAGTTTCTGTGACTACAGTAACTCTAACAAACCAGGCCCGAGAGTTACGTTAGTCAGCAAATAAATTAAAAATCCATTTTATGCAACCATCAAAGGAACCTTCAATGAATTTATGCAACACGCAGATGACATATGTATCATACTGTCTTCATGCAAAAATATAAAGCCATTTAATAACCGTACCTTATATAAAAGTGCAAATGGATCTCTAAATACATTATTATAAGTGACTACCGTAACTCAGAGTTACGGTGGTCGCTTTCGCACTGTGACTAATCGGTCAGTGACTCCATCTGTCTCCGTGTTTACAGCAAACCAACCAACCCTCTAACAGCATTTATACTGTAGAATATGTATTAGACATCCTAAGAAGAAGAAAAAAATTCCACTGACTACTCACTGTCTGCTGATTTCTCCTGCAATCGTGGGCTCGCCTCACTGATGGTAGACACGGATCATATCATCTTTAAAGCTTGACTGAAATGGCATATGATATGTGGACAAACTGCTGTCGAGAAGGAAAATGACATGCAGTCTATGGCAGGGTACAAATTATATGGCAGGGCCTTCTCAGTCTTAAGTGCATGTTTATGTGACTGACCTCCTTCAGACATGAAATGTGATATTGACATACGTTCTGTTCAAGTCCATGCATAAATTGATATGGTGTAATAAAAGAACGCCGAATGTGTTTGTGTTGCTCTTCACATTCAGTGTCAAACTCTGTGCTTACAGTACTTAGGTATGTTAATTTTTTATAAAGTGAACCTCCGTCAGCCAATAACCTCTATAAAAGACCAAGTTTTGCCGTCCAAAGCTTGCATAAAAACTCCACAGAGAGACCACCTCTCTATTAAGACCAGTTGAGGTAGTTCCTAAGTGCCAATGAATAAAGTAAATGCTTCATCATCATCTTCACATGTTGAGTGGTTCGCCTGGGCAGCTTGCCTGCTTTCATGCAGACTATCAGAACAAATCTTCTTCCATGTGTCTCTATTTGGGGCAAATTCTATTATATTTTTAAACGTATTTAACGTAAATGCTTGCATCTACCTATAAAAATCGCATCACTAACCGCCCCAGACCCCATGGCAATTCACCAAAGAACGGGTGTTTTGAGGATTCTTATCCCTAATTTTATGGTTTGACAAACTGATGATGTGTGTCAACACGAAAACGCAGTGCTCTTTTATACATTTAATAAAAGATATGAGGGTTGTTTGGTTTCTTTGTTTGTAACCTAAAACACTCTGGTTAAGGGTCAGTCACACACCATTTGCTGCCTAAACCACGTCTAAAAAGCTATAAAAAACAGGTATATATGTTCATCAATGGTAATTTTGGTTGGACATGCTTTGTTGCGTCGCTTCAGCAGCTGAAGCAAAAACATTGTGTTTCGTTTGTTTGTAACTATGTATGTATGTTTGTCTCCGGACAAGCTAGAGCTTTTACGCTTCGCTCTATTTCCTTCAAACTTTACACAACTATTTGGTATGACGTGACACCGAAGTGATTCGATTTAGGGCACTTTGCCAGTGTGATTTCCATAGTGGCGTTTTAGGTCCATTTTCAACATTTTCTGCAATAGTTTTGTTGATGCTCATGAGAAAGCATTCAAACTTTGTACAATGCTTACATTCCTACTGAACATCAAATGTATTTAATTTTGGCACTTTGCCAATTAGAGTTTACCTTTCAGAGGGCCATTTTAATTATTTTTATTTTTATTTTTCCACTATAGTTTCAATACTGTTCGAAACGTGACCATCGAATTGGCATAGTGGTTATATTGGAATAAAAGTGCTCAGAGAGCACAGTGTTACCATATTAATGTCAACCCATGGGCAATAAATATTTACTAAGCGCCTGCAATCCAATGCCAACAACATAGATGTAGGATGAGTCACGCATCAAGTAAGACTTTTTTCTGCTTTGATTGCAAAGCAAGCATCTTTATTGCCCATGGATCAATGTTGCTCTGGCGACGCTGTGCTCTCTGAGCACTTTTGATCTAGTTTGTTATGTAACTGTCGGCAGCAATTCTATTGTGGAACCCACACCCACAAAGCGTGTTTACAACTGGTAGATTTATGAACGGTTTCAATAGTTGTCTTGAGATTTTTATAACAGTGTGATGTAATAAATACCTGTACAGTGTTGTAAACTGCACCTCTGTAACTTGAAACGAATGTAGATTAAGCATTAAGTGTTTGCAATCTTTTAAAGTGTTATGCATGCCTATAAATTCACGTGTTTTATGCATTTGCGCTGCCAAGGCATTAACCGTATCTGAAGCGTATACAAATGCAGACGTAACAGCTGCCGGCTGCTAGATAGTGTCGTTTGGCGTACACTGGTGCATTTTTATTATGGTCTGCTGGAGCACGGATTGCCTCTTGTGGTTCCCGTGTGCTGTGTGCTGCTGGCTTTATCACATGTGCTGTCCATGGTTGTGGATGGAATAAACTTTTGAGTAGTTTAACATTTTTACCACATCTAACAAACACCGTTCTGATTTAACCCCATGTCCTGCCACGTGTGTAAATCGACTGTAGTGCGTCTGGGGGAGGGGGGGTTATGACTCACGGCTCGATCACTCACACTGCCTATACAAGTCCATATACTGCTCATAGCCGTGAGATTTAATGATGAGAAGATAATAACGCCATACTACATTGCTTCTGGCGGGACTCGAACCCTGGACTGCTACCATACAACATCCTGTCATTGTGTTCTTGACATACAGAGTCACAGCCCGCTTCGTGTATTACACATAGTTTGATGGTAACTAATTTCCACCAGACAGGGAGTTTACCTCCAGCTATTCTCATTCAAGCCCAATCATGTTCAGTGGAACCTCCAACTTAATACTACCACCATCCTTTCTCACACGCTCCGTAACCTTCATAGATAGAGCCTTGTGAACCTCCATGCAGAGACCACCTCTCTACTGAGACCACTTGCGGTGGCAAGCCACACGGCGGTGGGCGTCATACAGAGGTTCTGCCACACAAATAATCAAAAACATTGTCATACATTTAAACTGCCGTAACGTATATGGTTTTTCCCGTGTAATCGGGACTACCAGTGCAGATGGAGTCGCTGATAAATCTGAAGTGATGGCATTTGAAGCAAATCAAATTGCATTAATATTGAGAACACGTCACAAACAGTTGGGAGCCTCCTTCGACAGGCACGTGACGTCACGTGACCCATTAGGTCAAATGTTGATTAGCATTTCGTGTCCTCGCAGGTTCTAATTACACTGGCCGTGATCCGCTCTGTAGCAACATCCAAGCCCGTGGGATTAGATTGGTAAGGTCATTTGAAAATTGTGGTTTAACACAACACAAAACGAGCAATGTATTTGTAAATCTGATTGGACTATCGCTGGTTTGCTTGTGAAATTGATTGCATTGTTTTTGTTTATTAAAAATGTATTGGTGAGGCCTAGAAAGAATTATTGCTGTGTTTATCATTTTAACCCACCCAACCCCCTCACAAATAAGGTAAGGTAAGGCCAGTGTCTCAGGACCTTCAACCCGTCCTTTGGGCATATTATCACCAGAGACTAACATTGCTTCCATTCCACAACATGTGTTATGCATTGCTTTGTATTCTAGTCTCAACGTACTCTTAGGTTTTTGAAATCAACACATTATTAAGGTGTGGAGGAGGTGTTCAAACAGTGAAGATTTTGTTCCATTCTGTTCAGCAATTTACCGGTCCTTGTAAGTTGTATTTTGTGGAACAGAACGGAGCAAGAATCCTTTAGCCTCCTTGTGATGGTTTGAAAAAACAATTGGGTCTCTAAAATGAGGAAACATTAGATTTAAATAACTAGCGATAATTGAAACCCATGTATCGTCACCAGACTGGTGACCAACTCTGTGTTCACAGGAGACTAGTCATCTGCATTTGTACATGTACAGCAACTAACTTGGTGTAAGTATGTGTATGTGTTTGTAAGATCATTCATGCATTACTTAACTGCATTAGAAAATGTACCACAAAATACAAAGTTATTGAATGCTCTAGATCTGGGAATGATAGAATTTGGCAAATCAGATCCGTTTGCACGTTTCATATGGCCGGTGAAATGGCTGAATTATGTGCATGCTGTTTACTCAACTCTCATGTGTACTCATTTTGGAGACCCAATTGTTCCAAACAGCTCACGTGTGTGTTTTTACCAACATAATTAAGCCATTTCAGTGGCCATCTTGAATATCCAAATGGATCTGATTTGCCAGATAATTGATACATCACATGTGTAGTGATTCCAACGATTATTGTGGGTGAAACTAAAGAAAACATATTCATAAATGTAGATTTACCCCCTGTGGCAGGAGAGACTCTCTGTTTTACAGTCACTTTTATTTGTCTATTTACACACGGCAATAGATAGCTATAGCTGCAAAGATTGAAAATCTGCTGCAATGTGATAATAGTAGGAAATAGAAGTAGTGTGTTTAGCCTATTTCTAAATCAAGTTGTTATTGTTGACAGAATCCTATTAAAATACATTCTATATTTTTAAGATAATTCCCTTATCCTGATTCCCTCAACAATAGCTTCAAATGAATTTGCACTTTTTGTGTGGACTGATGTAATCTATGAAACCTGTTAATTGTAAACTGATTCATAAGCCTCAAAAAAGATTCATAAGCCTCAAAGGTTAGAGCACTGGATAGGACGAGTCCTGAAGAAAAGGTGTTTGAGGCATGATCTTATTGATATGAAATATTTACTTTGGTCAAAATAATCAATTTTAGGACGAGTGTGTAGAAGATGATCAAATGAATTATTTATCAAAATAATCAATTTTTGATGCAATTGTAAATATCATACTGCAGTGTGAATGTCATTGTAAAACCTTACATTGGTGACGATTTCCAGGCTCACTAGAGCTGGCAATTGGACTAATTTACGTTGATCATCAAATACTGTGCACCAGACAGCGGGTATACACTGTATTCATCATTTGCAGAACAATAGTTGTTGCCGTTCATCACAATGAACCTCACAATCTCTACAATGCCAATGGTCAATGTTTTAGAATTCAAATATGAAGACAGTTACGCCCTACCATTTGTTTGCTGGGCAAATTGTTCTCTTTACTGAATTGATCTCATTTCGATATTGTGTGTAAATCAGTAACAAATTCAAGCGGAAAGCGTTTATTTTTCAGTTCATAATACACCATTGGTGTAAATCTGCCATACAATTATTACCCAATCAAACCAGAAGTGCTATTAATTGCAGTCCCTGGGGTGAAGGTACAGTCTTGTCATGGTAACATTTTCATTTGTAGTACTTTGATAATGCTGAGTCCATATTCACTAATAGCAAGCTACTACATGGAACTTATAGATCTATTGCATAAAGATGATAAAAAGCCAATCACATTTGCCTAAACAAAATCTCACCAATATCTGAAATACATCACAATAATGAGCTTCTGGCATAGTGCTCAGCGGCAAAGACATACCTAACAATATGTACGATTCATGCTAAAAATCAGATACAAATCAGATAAACATTTCAGATTCCAAAAACAATTTTAAAATATCAGATACATCTATAATGAGATCCAACAGGACAATGTCATCATAACATAGTAAAATTGTCTGCGCTACATCACATTAATGAGCTTTAGTTTTTAATGACCTGCAATATAGAAATCTTTAGCATTTGGAATACATAACATTTCAAACTTATACTCAAAATCTACACCACACTCATGAATACATCAACATAGATAATATCACACTTGTTTATTCATTGAATACACTTTTCTATGGCACATCAATTTCATTGTAATCCTAACATACATATTGACCCATCAATTCTAACCAAGGATACACTTTGTGCAGGCCTCCAACAAGAAAATATCAAAACAAATCTGTTATGAAATCATTATATAGAATTTAAAAATATCACAAACCTCCACCAGCACATGCAGAAAAAAGTATGAAAGGTTAGCTATAAATGGAAGAAAACAGAGAAAATTTTATAAAAAATAAATAAAATTCAACACTTCATCACAGTATTGGTGTTTTTATACATCCTTATCTTCCCATAGTTTTTCTTACAGAGCACCTAATATCTATTCACCAAGAAAAATGTTTTAAGAAGCAATATTTATGGTTGATCTTAATAAAATACCACCACCTTCAAACAGAAAACCAAACATTGCCTCTGCTAAGTAATTAAACCATCACCACTAAAAAGAGATTTCAAAATTATTCACACTTCATTTGCCAATATAATATATATTGCACGTAATTGATTACAGTATGTATGATTGTTTTCACAAGTATTTTAGTTAAATGCCTGGCTAAAATCAAGTTGGAAATGAAATCTCAGCAAATTACAGTCTATAGTTATTAACATTGATTCATAGAATTACAAAAACACACAATAGGAGATAATACGTGGGCCATCACCAAGTTATAAAAAATATATGTTTTAAACCAACCAAAGTCTGAAGTTTAAAAATTGATATACATATTCAAATGGTCGTATTTTGCACATACAGCTCATATATAAAGATTTACCGGTAAACATTTAGTGCAAAAGAATATTAGAAGGGAAAAGCATTCTACATTTCAAAGGATGTTGACATAGAATGAAGTAGATCCTTAACTTGAATAATGTAACAACTGAATAGTTGGCGTTACTTTAGACATTTCTTTATCAATATAATTTGAAACTGATAAGTGCACTTGTTATCCATTATGTAGACGGTTGAGGATCCAGATATCCTCACTGATTTCACGTTTTAACACTGCTGTATCCTGTTTTAAACAGATTGAATCATTTCAAAGTTCCTTGTGAATATGATGTCACTTTGAGGTACATGAGATTTTGTAAACATGTTCTATTTGAAAAGATTGAGTCATTTGCCATGTATAAACATCTAGTTCGCTGCTTTTCAAGCTTTTAGCATAATGATACCAACATGATATTCTTACATTCAAAACTTAGTTTCTAGTGTGAATTTTCTATATCAATTATTACATTTGAGTCTTGACTGTTAATCTTACCAATTCACATAACTCATCAATAGACATAACAAGCCAGTAGGCCAATACTATAACAGATACACCATCATGCCAATACAACAACATGCCAAAAGATGTAAGAAGAAAATTCCTTTCAATAAATGTCATGATCTAATTTAAGCAGCTTTGTAGAATTTGTCATTTAGTAATGGAGTTTCTGTTTGTTCAACTTATTGAAAATATTATTGGTGCATATTTAATTTCAAATGGTGTCCGTGTTTTCTCCAAATATTATTCACATATTGAACATGCAAAATTCCAAAACTTGTTTCTGAGCTGACTGAATTTTAGTCCACTTCTACAATCCCCATGTAAGCCTTCTTGAAATGCTGCACTGACTGTGGTGTGAGGAGCTCCCTGCACAGCCTGGCGTAGTGGCACGCTCGGCCCTTGTACTGCCGGAAGTGGGCGTCCTTCAGCAGGTTGTAGTCAGGGAACAGGAATGTGGTCAGCTCACCCTCATCAAAGGCTTTCTCTAGCTCCTCATAGATTTGCCTTGCCCAAAACAGAGATGAAGTCATGTTTCCACCCTCATCAGCCCCTCCCATTTGATTATCAGTAATAGTTAGAGGAACATGTTGAAGAGACTTTGCATATTCTTTAATTATGATTTGCTTCATGAAGTAGGAATCCATGAAGTAACTTGCTGGCTGCCAGTCTTCAATGATGGGGCAGACACCTTTATCACGGACGACCTTGGCAAGCCGGTAGCCCTCCTTCATCTCATAAGGCATCATGCTGAACAGAGGGCCCCATCTGTGCACTCCTATCTCCATTACAGACATCTCAATCTCTTTAGTCAGCTTCCACTTGGGCAGTGCCACACACTCTATCTGCCTGGTGAGAGGGTGCTGGTTGCCCCAGTGTGGCCACCAGCCGGGCAGGGCGATCATGGGGACCAGGTCAATGCCAATATCCAGCAAAGGGTAGACATCATCATGCCATCTGATGTGCAGACATGCAATACGACGATTCCTCTCTGTAACATCTTTCACCATGATTCTCTGTATTTGAGGGTACTTTCTTAGAGTCTCTGGTCTGGCAAGAAATTTAGATACTGCCCTGTAGAAATATTTGCATAGCTTGGAAGGAGAGAGTCTGTGCTTTTTATCTAGAAGTCTTCTCATGAATCGTCGATATTCTCGTTTGCAGACCAGCTCCACAAAGGCATTGAGGTCAGGATCTGGACCAGTTGGCTCTTCAAACATATCAAATCTGACATTAGTCAGAATACATGGGACATCCTGCTCATCTCGAGCCATCACCTTGGTACCTTCCTCTTCACTACCGCATCTTTGGGCCTCAAATGCAAGCTGCTCATCTTCCTCTTTCATGTAGTTCTCCAAGTCTTGTAGGAGTTGAGTTACAGTGTGGATCATGTCATCATGGTTCACGTAGGTCAAGGGCTGTAGTGTGGTCAGCCATATGGGCATTTTTCGCTTCAGGTCTTCGTCTACTGACAATTTGAGCCACTGTGGCTTTACCTTCTGTGGGAAAACTTCTAGGGATATCTTTTCACTTAATTTATACTGACACTTTCTGAGAACTTTTGATAAATCATGGAAGTGTGCATGTCGTGCTATCTGCTTATAATCATCTTCTACCAAATCATCTTCTGATCTCTTCATCAGGTACTTGAATACAGGAGAGTGTTCGATTGCTAAAAACAGAGGGATGAAGCCAAACTTGTCACGGGCCATGACGTTGGCTCCTTTCTCTACCAGGTAGACCACGGCTGTGAGGAAGCCAGCAGCTGCCGCCAGGTGGAGCGGGGTCTGCTGGTTGTAGTCTGTGGCATTGATGTCTAGGCCAAGGGAGAGAAGCCGGTCTATGATGGTCACAAACAAAGGCTGCAGACGCGTCAATTTGTCATACTTGTTACTCTCAATCAGCTGCTGTGCTTTACCCATTGATGTGTTGTACACAAAACTAAAATCTGTGTGTTCTGTATTTTCAACTCTCAAAAGAGACATTTTTGAGATGCCCAAGTGTTTATATGCTTGCTCGTCAGCTTTTGAAGGCTCAAATACAATACTGAGCAGCATGGCATGGAAGTCACTTTGGATGACTGCATGGAGAAGACTGCTGCCCATGTTGTCAGTGGTCAGGGGTCACAGCCAGAGTTGACCAGGAGCTCTACCATCATCAGGTTTAATCTTGAACATGATGCAAATGTAGCAGTTTCTCCACTGTAATTCTTTGTGTGGAGATTTGCCTTGAATTGTTGTAGAAGTTTTAGAATTTCAGTATGTCCTGCTTGAGCGGCGATATGGACAGCTGTATTGCCCAGGTCATTCTGGATGTCGACTTTACAACCTCTTTGGAGCAGTAACATGACATTATCTGGAAACCCTTTACTTGCAAGGTGTAATGCTGTGCAGCCTGTGTCATCTTTGCTGTTGACATCAGTGGTCTCTGACATTAATCTTGTGGTAACCAATGGGTTGTTACTTTGTGCTGCTTTATGAAGTGGTAATTGACCATCATGATCACCAATGTTGGCGTCTGCCTTGTTTTCTAGCAGAAAACTCACCATCTCAGAACTTTCTCTCATTGCAGCAAGACACAAACTAGTGACTCCATCAGCACCGGGAGAATCTATCATGGCTCCTCTTTTGATGAGAATGTCAGTGATTTCTATTCTATTATTGTAAACAGCCATATGTAGCGGTCGATCCCCCAGGCCATTTGTGATATTGACATCAGCTCCATGATCTATAAGAAATTGGACACATTCTAGTCCACCTTGTAAACAGGCAAAGTGAAGGGCGCTTGTTCTCTCTATCATCTGTACAAGGCTGACATTGTCACCTTTACCCTTCCTGACCTCACCACTTAGTGCATTAACAATCACACCAGCCTTGACTAACATATTCAGAATGTCAATATTATCTATTTCACTCTCTATTCCCATCATCAGGGTGGTCAACCCGTGCTGACCGAGTGCATGTACGTCAGCTCCCCTGGAGATGAGCAAGGCCACAGTGGCTGCTTTACCATTGAGGGCTGCTGTGTGTATTGGCATGTCACCTCGGCCATCCTTCACATTCACACTGGCACCATTGTCAATGAGAGTTCTCACAGTCTCCACTGTGCTGAATTGACAAGCCAAATGAAGTGCTGTTGTTTTATCCTCGTGCTGACTGACAGCATTGACGGAGACTCCAGCCTGGATGAGCTGAGTGATCACCTCAGAGTTGTTGGATTCACACTGAGCAGCAGCCATGAGTGCTGTACGTCCATGCTGACCCAGGCTTTGCTGAAATACAAGGTAAAATAGGGGTAAAAATAAAATTTTAAAAAAAAAAATAAAAAAAAAAAAAAAATAAATTAATTTAAAATCAATTAAAAAATATTAAAATGTTATTTATCTACAATATTTAAATAAAATAAAAAATATGTGGTAAAAAAAATTGTGGTATGTTGTGTATGTTGTGGTGTGGTATGTTGTATGTGTGATGTGGTATGTTGTGATGTGGGATGCCAAACCTCACACCATATGATCATATATCACCACAACACAGACTCAATCCCTGCACTCACCGTATCTGCTCCCCTGGAGATGAGCAAGGCCACAGTGGCTGCTTTACCATGGAGGGCTGCTGTGTGTATTGGCATGTCACCTCGGCCATCCTTCACATTCACACTGGCACCATTGTCAATGAGAGTTCTCACAGTCTCCACTGTGCTGAATTGACAAGCCAAATGAAGTGCTGTTGTTTTATCCTCGTGCTGACTGACAGCATTGACGGAGACTCCAGCCTGGATGAGCTGAGTGATCACCTCAGAGTTGTTGGATTCAAACTGAGCAGCAGCCATGAGTGCTGTACGTCCATGCTGACCCAGGCTTTGCTGAAATACAAGGTAAAAATATAGGGGAAAAAAATATTTCCTTATTAAATAAAAAAAAAAAAAATAATTTGATGGTGTACTTATTCATCACAGATTATAAAAATATGGTAATATCTAAAAAAAAACAAAACAAACATGTGGTATGTGTTGTGATGTGTATGTATGTTGTGTATGTATGTTATGTGGTATGTTGTGATGTGTATTGTGATGTGGGATGCCAAACCTCACACCATATGATCATATATCACCACAACACAGACTCAATCCCTGCACTCACCGTATCTGCTCCCCTGGAGATGAGCAAGGCCACAGTGGCTGCTTTACCATGGATGGCTGCTGTGTGTATTGGCATGTCACCTCGGCCATCCTTCACATTCACACTGGCACCATTGTCAATGAGAGTTCTCACAGTCTCCACTGTGCTGCATTGACAAGCCAAATGAAGTGCTGTTGTTTTCTCCTCGTGCTGACTGACAGCATTGACGGAGACTCCAGCCTGGATGAGCTGAGTGATCACCTCTGAGTTGTTGGATTCAAACTGAGCAGCAGCCATGAGTGCTGTACGTCCATGCTGACCCAGGCTTTGCTGAAATACAAGGTAAAATAGGGGTGAAAATATTTCCTTAAAAATTTTGGTGTTATTCAAAAAAATTAAAAAAATAACATGATGGTGTACTTATTTTCATCACAGATTATCAAAATATGGTTAAAATATAAAAAAAAACAAAAAAACATATGTTGTGTTTGTGGTATGTTGTGTGTGTGGTATGTTGTGATGTGGTATGTTGTGATGTGGGATGCCAAACCTCACACCATATGATCATATATCACCACAACACAGACTCAATCCCTGCACTCACCGTATCTGCTCCCCTGGAGATGAGCAAGGCCACAGTGGCTGCTTTACCATGGCGGGCTGCTGTGTGTATTGGCATGTCACCTCGGCCATTCTTCACATTCACACTGGCACCATTGTCAATGAGAGTTCTCACAGTCTCCACTGTGCTGAATTGACAAGCCAAATGAAGTGCTGTTGTTTTATCCTCGTGCTGACTGACAGCATTGACGGAGACTCCAGCCTGGATGAGCTGAGTGATCACCTCTGAGTTGTTGGATTCAAACTGAGCAGCAGCCATGAGTGCTGTACGTCCATGCTGACCCAGGCTTTGCTGAAATACAAGGTAAAATTTTTACTGGTGAAAATGGTGTATTTATTCATCACAGACAGATTATAAAATACATATGTAAAAAAAAATGTTTATGTGGTAAAACAAAATGGTATGTTGTAATATGTTGTGGTGTGGTATGTTGTTATGTGGTGACATGCCAAACCTCACACCATTCATAATCATATATCACCACAACACAGACTCAATCCCTGGCACTCACCGTATCTCACACTCCCTTTGGAGATGACATTTATCCAAATGACAGCATTGGGCTGAACTCAGCCTCAATGTGTCCGAGTTGTTGTATTTCAAACTGAGCAGCATCCATGAGTGTTTGTAACAATATCCAAACCCACTTTGCTGAAATACAAGGTAAAATTTGGCCAAAATATTTATTTATTAAATAAAAGAAAAAAATAATTTGTGTGCTGCAACAAATATAAAACAAACAAAACAAACAATTTGTGTATGTTGTGGTGTGGTATTTGTGGCATGGTCATGTATCATGCACCACCACTCACACCATATGATCATTATCACCACAACACAGACTCAATCCCTGCACTCACCGTATCTGCTCCCCTGGAGATGAGCAAGGCCACAGTGGCTGCTTTACCATGGCGGGCTGCTGTGTGTATTGGCATGTCACCTCGGCCATCCTTCACATTCACACTGGCACCATTGTCAATGAGAGTTCTCACAGTCTCCACTGTGCTGAATTGACAAGCCAAATGAAGTGCTGTTGTTTTATCCTCGTGCTGACTGACAGCATTGACGGAGACTCCAGCCTGGATGAGCTGAGTGATCACCTCCAGAGTTGTTGGATTCAAACTGAGCAGCAGCCATGAGTGCTGTACGTCCATGCTGACCCAGGCTTTGCTGAAATACAAGGTAAAATAGGGTTAAAAAAAAATATTTAAAAAAAATAAAAAAAAAAACAATTTGATGGTATATTTATTCTTCACTGATTATAAAATATGGTAATATTTAAATACAATCAAAAACACTATTTTGTGATGTGGCATATATAATATCCTCCAATACCCACACTTACCACATCAGCGCCCCTGGAGATGAGCAGACTGACCATCTCACTGTGGCCAAACATGGCAGCGATGTGGATCAGTGGGAAGCCTTGATACACTGTGTTGACGCTGACTCCAGCCTGAAGTAGTTCTGTCACCTGGCGTATGTCTCCGTCTGCCACAGACTTGGCAATCAGTTCACCAAGGCTGGCCTGAAACACACATGGAACCGTCATATTTGAGAATTAATTTGTGTTGTCGGTTTTGTAGAACCAATACAACTAAAATTTATAGATGCACTTACAGTTTACATTCACATTATTTAGACCAATATATTTACTTGACCATTTCCAATGATCTGGTGTAGGTATAGTGAGCATGCATAGTGAGAATTTCAACCGACCTGTGAAAGTTTCAAAGAAACCACAATGGTATGGTAATGTCCCATATATTTTTCCCAAGGTGGTCCTAACCATCATATTCAAAAGACTCATAGTTTCCCAAGTACTCACTGCATCTGCTGAATGGAGATGAGTTGAAGCCACATGGCAATCCCATGGTTTATGCTGTTGTATTGTCATGTCACCATTGGGCCACATGACGTATGTTCACACTGGTACCATTATGACTTTAAAACCAGCTATGGTGGTTGATTGGCAAACCAAAAACCGATGCTCCCAAATATGAACATATAAAAGATGTCCCCAACAGCATAATACAATAATATTTTTCCAAAAACTAGTTGATGTAATTTTAGACATTGCCAATAAGCAATACGTAACTGA
>JAGTTF010001426.1:0-13507 GCA_019095985.1 Streblospio benedicti | reverse complement strand
AAAACAGATGTCGCCGGCCTTGAGGGCACTGGAGGAAGTTGGTGGTATGTGATCTCGCATCATATTGAGGTTGTGTTGGTTTATGATGGCCATAGCTTCTCGTTGTGCATATACTAGGTCAGTGTTATGTTGAGCTAATGTGGTAATTGGTGGTGGCGACGGATCCAGGATTTGACGGAGGTTGCGGCCATAGATGATTTGATGAGGGCTCAGTCCTGTGGCTCTAGTCTTAGTATTGTTAATATTAAAGGTGATGATGGGCAGAACTTCATCCCATGTGCGAGGGTTACGTTCACACATGCATCTGAGAATGTTGGTGATGACCTTATTCATCCTCTCCTCCGTGCATCCGTTAGACCTGGGCAAAAACGGACTACTATGTGAGATTTTGATGTCAGCTAAACGTGCTGTTTCTTTCCACACATCTGCTATGAAATTGGGGCCTCGGTCACTGATGAGTTCAGTAGGACAGCCATGAATGGCCAATACATGTGTGATGAATCCCTTGGCGAATTCTGCTGCAGATGTGGTTTTTGTTGGCCAAGTGACGATGAGCCGACTTCCGTAATCCCGGCCACTACTGCAATATAAAGATGTTTCTTTTGGGTCATAGCAAATTTGCCGAGGAAGTCGGGCACCTACTGCATTAAACGGCGTAGTGGGTGATAATACAGGTTGTCGTATATTGACCACACGTCAATATACAAACGCCTGGTAACAGGCTAGCCCATTGCTTGTTGTATTATTGTTTTGGTCGCCATACCGCATGGGCGGCAACCGTCTGCCGAGGGCAGGGCTTGCCACTCACGTGACAAGCACGCCGCCTGTCTAGCACAAAACTAGCCGCCGCCAAAAACACAGGTTACACGGGCCCAGGCTGCAAGGCTGGGCCCTGTCAAGCAGACGGGTTGCCAAATTAGGAGGTGTGCTCGCGCTGAAATACGAGGAATAAAACTCTTACAAGGACACAAGTTGTTGCTAATATTAATGGTTAACAAGATACATGCCAACTGTACCAACTAGTTCCCAGGACTAAGTGAGATAGAGCCATGTGGACATTTAAACCCTCTCCCATCGGACATGGTGGAGCAACCTTAAGCAAATTTGTCAGACCACCACCAGCAGACGACCAGCCATCCATTCACCGACGATTACGGCGGCCGCCGATAGACGAGTGGAACACCAGCCAGCCAGCAGACGACCAGTTGGTGACTGGATACATTGTTTTTGCAACTAGCTATTGTGTTACATAAAACTTGTGTGGTGAGATATTTTGGTCATGTAGACATTCATGTTTTGGGCATGAGTCAAATGTGACCTAGACAGATGAATTATGCGGTGAGATCCTCTTGTGAGCATTCCATTGATAGAAGTATTGCCATCGCCGTTTTATCTTCATGCGGGCACGAATTTTAAACCCACCTATTCCTTAGCAAATCAATAGGTCATTTTATAAATAAGGATGCGGCAATGAATGTAGGATGTTGTTACACAGATCATTGGCATAATTATCGATAAATAGCAGTTCCATAGGTTTGAGTTTCAATTTCATATAGTCGTGCACTCTTTCTCAATGCTTACACCTTATTATTACAAATACAAGACAATAGGTCAGTCTCAACTAGTATTGGTTATTCATAGAGCTGAGAATGATGTACATTATTTGCGGCGAATTGTAAATTCAGATAGTAATGTTGGATGTGCATGTGTGCTACTAATTAGGACATTCTCGGTTGCATGAGTACTAATGCATGCCACAGTTGGAATTGCGAGCTAAAATGGTTCATTGTGACTGCCTAGGATGTAAGTTGAGACACGTAAACAGCATGATGTCATAAGCAGTGTAAATGATATTATCTAGGACACGGAACTGTGAGTAAGCATGTATATGTTATATCTAATAATTGCAGAATGTGCTATTGCCAAATAAACATCTTTTAATGCTATACGTGCTAGCTGCAACGCGTTATACTAAGACCATGAAATACGGGGAAAGGGGGAGTGTATGGGTAAAACTCACGGGGAATACTTACCACACGAAATTTATGGGAATATGGGGATGATACTATGCAATGAATATATGTTTGAGCTATTTAATTCCTGGAATTTCTGCTATTAAATTTGGGTTCCTTTATCATTATAGGAAATATTCATTGTCTGGAAAGGTTTGTGCAGGGACATTGAGTTCTAAATGACTCTGTGAAGCCAGAAATATATCTTCATTGCATGGCTAATGAAAAATTATGAAAAACACACCTGGAAATTGTATATTTATTTGCTGTATTGGATTGTTGCGTTTCATGTTTATAAGGTTTCATTGTTTGTGTGATATATTATATAATCATAATGTGTTGGCGAAGGTCAGTTTACTGTTGTCTGTAAATTTACATAGTACCAATACGCAAGGATTTACATCCAGCAAATATTTTATTTGTATGATATATTTAGCCTACATATTTACCTGCTGATTCAGCTTGATGAGTAACTATGTTCTACTTGCTCATTAATCTCATATAAATATATGTGTAAGGGTGCACGTGTAGTCTCTTGTATTCGCTGGTTTCCAATTTATGCTAATTGAGGTGTTCTAAATTATCACATCCTTGAGGGTTTGGCATTCCCATGCGACGGGCTCCAATATTCATCCTTAATATTACGTTATGAAAAGGCAAAATAGAACCTCTTTTCTTTTGACATAACTTAACTAATTTAATAACAAATGACAAATTTATTTCTAGTTCAATGTGATATTAAAAGGTTGGTTCCACATTTGGATTAATGGTTGTATGAGATAACTAATTGCATAATTGTATGCGTTCATAGATTGTTTTCAGAATTTGATGTTGCTCTTGGTTTGGGAACGTTCATGTGTATGTGGCTTGTTTATTTTCAAATTTACAATATTTAGGTGTGCAGCATTGACCTGGTTTTATGGGCAATATTGTCATGATACAGTCAGGACGCCAGCAATTGAAACAAGTCTCAATGTGTAGATTATACGAATGCTAAACTACAAACATTGAAGTCTTGTATGCATATGTAACCCATCATCACGTCTGTGTTCGCCAGAAGTGGTGGATACGGAGTGACGTACCAATGGTTACAGCACATGCGTGAATGTGAGAAACGTTGCGGACCTGATTTTGACAATAGGTGGTACCTTCATGTGTCAGGTTTGGCACATTTTTGCAATTGAAATATATCCATTAACATCAGGAGGTCAACTTGCTGCATGGTCAAATTAGTTCAAATGTATTTGACATTTGTTTCCAATTTACTACAGAACACATACATGGATGTTTGCACTACGCACTGAGCATTGATTTTTTTTTATATTGAGTTCCTCCAAAATAGATAAACAGCTTTGGAAAGTATTATGATTCCATTTAATATGATGAAACAAGTGCAATGATTTTTACCATAATCTGATATACACATTAAACTATTGTGGACCAACATGATTCATAGGATGGTAACGTCTTTCTGGTTAACATGATAATTTAAAGGGGTTCTGATGAAGTTGCAATGGGCATATTTTATGTAATGTTTTACATACTACTGGTATATGTTTGTCAAATGGCAGAATTTCAAGATTGTGGATGTTGTTGGGTTTAGACATTGTTTAAAAGGGGAGCCTATCCGTAGGATTGTTAGGCATACTCAAGACATGGTTTGAAGTGTACATGTGAAGTGACCTCTTTATGATATGATTGTGGGCTATAACGTATAGTCACCTAACGCCATACACTAAAATGTAATCTGTTAATTTGATGGTGCCTGTGCTAATTACTATATATTATAGGTTACACTTGAGCCTTCTGACTAGGAGAGATGCTATTGGCAAGCAGTGCATGCCCGTTTGTAAATTTCTGTTTCAGGGTTTCGTGGATATTTGAAATGGTGTCATTTTGTGTATTTATGTTGTAATAATATAGACCAGACTACTGTCTTTGGTTTTAAATTCCAGGTGTGTTTGTGTTGCCGGTGGAGTACGTCTTGCGACATGCGAAGCCGGAGATGGGTTGCCCTGGCCATGTTAAATGACAAGTTCCCATGATCATCAATGACGCACTCCAATCAGCCAAGCTAGAATCTGCTGCTCAGTTGTTCACTGCCTGGAGAATCACAATGCACTCTGCTCTCGCGGACTCTTGTAATGTGCGGTGTGCTGTTTCGCGTTTGAAGAGGTGCTACGGATGATGACGCCAAATAACAGTGCATAAGGCAGTGAGGACTTGACATTACTTATTTTGAGATTTGGAGCAGCGGGTTAAGACAAATGACAATTTGAATAATGCATTATACTCAAGCTAATGAATTATAAATAACTATTATGGCTTTATTATTGTCTTATGAACATAATGATATGATGGCTGATGCAAACTTAAAACTTGAATAAGTAATAATGTTCAATACAGCATTTTGTATTTGATCAGTACTAGAGGGGAACATTTCATGCTTATTATGTAAATGGTCAGGGTAATGACATCATGTAAATATTTTATCGTCTACTAACACATATTATGTATTTTGTGGTATTTACAATTGGTTCAAGCAGGATGTTTTGGCATATTATTTTCAGATTTTAATGTTGAATAAAGGGATTACAGATATGCATGCACCATTGCCTATGGAAGCAAACAGTGTGACTAATAGATCATAAAGTGAGATTTTATACATTTTGTGAATTAGTTAGACAGAAATTGTAACATTTGTGTTTGTGTACTTTAAAATAGGACTTGTGGCTGTAATTATATACCGGCAATTATAATAGGTGATAGTTAAACAAATAATGATGGTTATTAATAGGTATTGTAATGTTATAAAGAATATTTGATGTGTAATGGACGATGGTGAATAATCTAATGGTGTTAATTATGTTTACAACCATAAGAATGTATGATGGACATCAATGGTGCTGTATTAAAGTAGTTTAAAATGAGGGTTTGTGAAGGTAATTCAGGTTATACAATTATTGAACATTTATATCTGTAACTTGACCAATTGTGTGTTACTAACACGCACAGAGCCTTGCTTGTGAGAGAGGGGATTGCCATGCGTTACTGGAGCTCTGGCATTGTTTGGTTAAATAGTTAATGAATTGGTAATAAGACTTAGGGAAATATAAAGGCCAGTATGCTACCCCAGTATAGGATGGTACTTCCGCTCAGCAAGTAAGACCACTGTGCGAATATATGTATACCGGTGGAATAGCCATCATGAAATACTAACATAGGGAATTGGCGCAAGTGGTGTAATGTAAAAAACACTATTGTAATATAGGATGGAAGATTGTTTGATTTTCATAACAATTGTATGATGTATGAACAATGTAGTAATTACTGAATGGTCTCATATGTGGGGAATGATACAATAAATTCATGAACAATGATGGGGATCTGGGGAAGGGGTTAAGTGGGTCGAAAGGCCATTCATAAAGGGTAGTATATACAATCTTCCATGAGTTAGGAAGGTACGGAGACATAACGGCACGCTCACAAAAAAAAAAAAAAAAAAAAAAAAGGGGGACCATGTCGTATATTGACCACACGTCAATATACAACGCCTGGTAACAGGCTAGCCCCATTGCTTGTTGTATTATTGTTTTGGTCGCCATACCGCATGGGCCGGCAACCGTCTGCCGAGGGCGGGGCTTGCCACTCACGTGACAAGCACGCCGCCTGTCTAGCACAAAACTAGCCGCCGCCAAAAACACAGGTTACACGGGCCCAGGCTGCAAGGCTGGGCCCTGTCAAGCAGACGGGTTGCCAAATTCGAGTGTCACTGATAATTGCAGATCCGGGGGCACAACAATTCGTAGTTGAGGTTTGGTGTCCGCTTTGTGAGAAGACGATACATGATAAAGCAAGGGCGGCTCACCCAAAAGACAATGTGACGGTGCTTTCAATTTAACTTGAAGAGCGCGTTTCCTGTTGAGAGGTGGGATACGTGTTTTTAAATACGTCATGAGTTCTTTACACGGCGTATCAGCCTGTTGAGCATCATAAAAATCCCGTGGAGAAAAACCTTGAATAAAGGGCGTTGTTCTGGTGGCCGTGGATTGAGGGAGATCAAACGTGACTGTTTTCGTAATTTTTGTTGGCGATGGAGGGGCTGCTGCTTCCACTTCCGGGATTGATGTTGGAGGCAGGGTCGGTGAATTGACCCCTGAATTATTCTCAGGTTGGTCTGCAACGTGTTGTGACAATGTTGACGTTTGACCTCGCTTGGAGGCGCGTGTGACTGCGCAGATGTCGGCAGGCATGAGGGGGAATTGATCTATTTTGACATCTGCTGGGGTATGTTGTGTGGCATATGATCGACGGCTCAACGCATCAGCTAAAACATTCTTGGTGCCCTTGATATGTTGGATGGTGTAATCATATGCTGAGATCAGAAGAGCCCAGCGAGCCAATTTGGGCGTAAGACGTTTTTCATTGGAGAGAATTTTGGTGAGACTGTTGTTGTCCACATAAAGAGTAAATTGATTAAAGCTTAAATAATAATCAAATTGAGTGAGGGCATAGCAAACCGCTAAAATCTCTCCTTCCAGGATATCTCTTTTGCGTTCAGTGTCCGTCAAACTTCTGCCACAATAAGCAATGGGTACGAGGTGGCCATCACGGTCTTCCTGCATGAGAGCGCCGCTGATAGCAAAACCACTACTATCTGTGAAGAGGTGGAATCTTTTGTTGTGATCTGCATAGTGGAGTAGGGGCCTTGATGCGAGGATGGCCTTGAGTTTATTAAAATTGTCTTCACAAAGAGAAGACCATTCCCATTTGGCATTTTTCTTGAGCAAGGCCAGGAGGGGTGCAACCAACTCGCCCTTGTTGGGAATATAAGTGGCAAAATAGCCACATATGCCCAAAAAGGATTTGAGTTCTTTGGGCTTAGTGGGGGCTGGAAATGTGGTGATGGCTTCAGTGTGGTCCTTGGATGGTTGGATGCCTGTAGGCGTGATGGTGTGTCCCAAATAATCGCACGTGGTGGTAGCAAAGATGCATTTAGACTTGGAGAGCTTGAGGCCTGATTCAGTGATGCTGGTGAGAACACCATCCAAGTCGCTAAGATGTTGCTCTTTGTTCTTACTGAACACGAGGATGTCGTCGAGATAGGCAGTGGCACATTTACCCAGGTGGTCTTTTAACACAGTGGCCATGATTTTTGTAAACTGAGCAGGGGCTTGAGCTATGCCTTGTGGACAAACTTTAAACCGATACCCTTTGTTATTAAAGTGAAATCCGCAAAGAGGACGACTGTCTTTGTGGAGGGGTATTTGAAAATAACCTTGGCGAAGGTCAAGGACGGAGAAGATTTGTCCTTTACGCTCTGCAATCATGTCAATGACAGATTGGACACTGGGAATTGACCACCTCCCGTAAATGCAAGCACTGTTAAGCCCGCGTAAATCAATAATGGGGCGTATGTCAAAGTCATCCGTAGGTTTTTGAAGATGCCTGCGTGAACGTTTCAACCCTTTTTTAATAGGGATTAAAGGTGAAACCCACGTGATGTGAGATGAAACTTCTATGATGCCTTGTTGAAGCATCTGGTCAATCTTCGCCTGCATACGTTGTCTCACTTCCGGGTGATAGCGATATTGACTGAAATGTTTTGGCTCCGCCCCTGGTTTCAATTTTATGTGCATGGGCGGTAACTTGGCAGCACCCAGATGATCACCTTCTTTCATAAAAGCGGCGTCATGACGTTGTAAGAGATGAATAGGTGTGAATAAGCCATGTACAAGGTGAAGCTGATATGCAGTACAACCTAATCCTGACAAAGGATTGTACTGCACAAAGCATGTCAGTATGAAACATTAGTAGTGGACATGCAACACATGCAGGATGAAGTGTATGCCTTTACACCCTGTGTAACTATGTGGAATATGAACATTTGTGGACATTATTGAGTGAGTGTAAATTGTGATGGTTATTGTATTTACATGTACATATCGTATATTTGTTTGGTTATTTATGTATTGTATTTTGCAGACTGTACCATCGTTCCCAAATAAATACTTGAACGAGGAGTCTTTCTTCATGGTACAGTTCATTCTTCACATCACCCACAGCCAGCCCCAGAGTGAGGTCAACAATGGGTGTTTCATATACATGTGAGTTCCCAGGATGCAATGTGGTGAAAAGTGCGGAAACAGAGGAGACTGCCCTAGGTTTACTGCAGCTACACCAGAGCAACGCCCACAGTGGTCCCCACCAGAGGCAAAGGCCCCAAAGGTTGACAGACCTCACATAACTGGAGGGATCACAGCAGAGGAATGGGCAACATTTCTTCGGCGCTGGGAAACATTTAAGACAGCCACTGATATGTCAAGCAAGGAAATAAAGTGTCAACTATTAGCATGCTGTGAGATGGACCTTGAAGCAAGTCTGTTCAAGAATGATCCAAAGCTACATGATAAGACCGAAAAGATATCCTGTCAGCAATAGAAGCTCTAGCTGTGATCGACATAGCAGTGACTGCACGTGTAACAGAGCTGTTATCAATGAAACAGGATCATGGTGAAGGCATCAGATCATTTGTGGCAAGGGTCCGTGGCAAGGCAAATATCTGCGCATTGGAGAAGGCATGCCAATGCGGACAAAGAGTGTCGTATACAGATGAAGTGGTCAAATGGGTGGTGCTCATAGGTTTGTCATCAACAGACATAGCAAGAGAGGTGCTCGGCACTATGGATATCGACAAAAAGAGCCTATCCGACACAATAGCAGTGGTGGAATCAAAGGAACGAGCATCACGAGCATGCATGGGTGACTCCACAACAAATGCTGTATCAACCTACAAAAAAAGAACAGAAAGTGGTCACAATTAATTGTAAAGAGTGCGGATCAACAACCCCCAAGTTTGGTCGCAACAGGCGTGGTAAAGTGGTTGAATACAAGCTGTGTACAGAGTGCTTCCGCAATAAATGCAAAGGAAAGAAAGGCAGCAATGAGGATAAAGAGCAACCTAACAAGACAGCAGTAGTGTCACAGTCTGGAGTTTTTGAGGTGCTTGGAGCGATAGACACAGGCAAACCAACAAAAGCGGTAAAAAGAGGTGCGGTAGACAACCTGGTATTTGATCCACACACGGGATGGCAGTTGAAAAACTCGAAGGCACAGCCAATGGTGAAGTTGAAAGCCAGAGTGGACGTTGATGCATACAAGCAGATTGGATACACCTGCCCATCTATCAAACCAACCATGCTCCAATGTATCAGTGATACAGGCGCCCAGTCATGCCTAATGGGTCTGAATACAGCAAAACAGTTGGGGCTAAAGGAGAGTGATTTGGTGCCAGTGAGCAGGAAAATGCGTGCAGTAAATAATGAAGACATTGCTCTCAATGGTGCGGTTTTCCTGACACTTTGTGGACATGACCAAGAGGGTATCCTTCATGAAGCACCAGTGATGGTATATGTTTCCCCAGCAGTAAACATGATGTATCTCAGCCGAACTGCAATGGAACAGCTGAGGATCATATCAAGCGCATTTCCAGAAGTAGGATCAGCAGCCGCAGTCGAAGACAATGCACAACAACTCGCTCCTTGCGGATGCCCACTTCGTGCACCTCCTCCAAATATCCCCGAGAAGTTGCCATTTGAAGCAAAAGCAGAGAACACAGAGAAGATGCGCCAATGGATACTTACCCGCTATGCAGCCTCAACATTCAACACATGTCCTCATCAACCCTTGCCGACAATGTCAGGTCCTCCAATGGCTATACGGGTATCACCGGAAGCCAAGCCAGTTGCCACCAGCAGACCAGTCAGAGTACCAGCACATTGGAGAGAACAAGTAGCAGAGCAGTTAGAACGTGATGTAGCTCTCGGTGTGATTGAAAGAGTGCCACCAGGGACACCGGTAACTTGGCTACACAACATGGTTGTGACAGCAAAGGCTGATGGAACGCCTAGGCGCACAGTGGATCTGCAGGCATTGAATAAGGTCTCAGTCAGAGAGACACATCACACGGTACCTCCTGCTAAGCAAGCAAGATCAATACCACGAAATCAACTGAAAACCGTAACAGACGCATGGAATGGCTATCACTCAATTCCAATATGTACAGAGGATAGAGAAAAAACTGACATTCATCACAGAGAATGGGCGTTACCGATACTGCCGTGCACCGATGGGATTTCTGGCAAGTGGGGATGCGTACACTCACAGATATGATCTCATCATCGCTGATGTGCCACGTGTCACAAAATGTGTGGATGACGTAATGCTCTATGATGATATCTCCGACCGGGAAAAACACTGGAGAAGGGTTATGGAATACATCAGCACAGTCGGAAGGAATGGTGTGATCTTAAATCCAAACAAGTTTCAGTTTGCTCTTGATGAAGTCGACTTTACTGCTTTCAAGATAACTATGACTGAAGTGAAACCACTGCTGAAGTACATAAAAGCGATTAAAGACTTCCCACGGCCCAAGAACATATCCGACATACGGTCTTGGTTTGGACTGGTGAATCAAGTGACCCATTACGGGCAGCTAGTAGGGGCAATGACTCCATTTAAGGACTTGCTGAGCCCGAAAACTCCATTTCAGTGGTCTGATGAGTTGGAGAGAGCGTTTGTTGAATCTAAGCAGACAATAATCCAGTCCATACAAGAGGGCGTTGAGATCTTTGATGCGACTCGCAGAACATGCTTACAGACAGATTTCTCCAAACAGGGTCTTGGGTACTGGCTGAAGCAGAAACACTGCAACTGCAAAGAGGAGACGCCAGAGTGCTGTGTCAGCGGATGGAAAGTTACCCTGGCTGGCTCACGATTCCTCAGAGATGCAGAGAAGCGCTATGCCCCTATTGAAGGAGAATGCTTGGCAGTGGCGTGGGCATTGGAGGACACACGATGGTTTACATTAGGGGTGCGATAAGCTAGTCATTGCAACAGACCACAAACCTCTCTCCTCAAGATATTAGGTGATAAGTGCCTGGATGATATCACAAATCCTCGCCTCTTCAGATTGAAGCTGAGAACCATGAGATGGAAGTTCCAGATCACACATGTAGCGGGAAAGTCGAACTGTGCGGCAGATGCTACATCAAAGGAACAACTGAAGAGAGCAATAGAGATGGAGCAATGCTGGATGACCTGTGCTTAGAGGTGGTAAACTGTGATATGGAAAATGAGATGATAGCAGATATCCAGACAGAGACAAGGCATCAAGGTGTCATTACATGGGCAGAAATGCAGAAGGAAACAGCTGCAGATAAAGAACTCCAAGAACTTGATAAGTATATATTAGATAAAAACACTGGTGAAAATATTTGAAGGTTCGGAGTACAGGGAAATACTTAGACGAGTTGTGCATGATTGATGGAGTGATATTTCTTGGCCAGCGAATGGTCGTACCCAGAAGTCTCGCCAGAAAGTCCTGCGCGCATTACACTCCGCACATCAGGGCATAACAAGTATGACCAACTTGGCGCCCAAGCCTGTGTATTTTGGCCAGGAATGACAGAGGATATCAGCACCACACATAATCAATGTGCGACGTGCAACAGGATAGCTCCATCACAGGCTCACCTGCCTCCTGTTGAATCAATCACTCCTCGTTACCCATTCAAGCTATAGCAGCAGACTACTTTTCATCCAGAGGTGTCAAGTTTCTAGTAGTTGTGGATCGTTTCAGTGGATGGCCCCATTTGATGAGATCATCAGGATCAGATGAGGCTCTGGGTGCTAAAGGGGCTCATTCGCTGTCTGAAATTTATATTTGCTACGTTTGGCATTCCGGAAGAAGTCAGTAGTGACGGAGGCCCTGAGTTTGTATCTGCAGAGACACAGGCGTTCTTCTCTAAATGGGGAGTCATACATCGATTGTCATCTGCATATAACCCCAGGAGTAATGGCAGGGGCAGAAGTAGCAGTGAAGTCAATGAAACGCTTGCTACAATGTGCTACATCAGCAGAAGGGGCGCTTAATGAGGATGCAGTCATCTATGGTCTTCTGCAATATAGAAATACCCCACAGTCTCATGCAGGGACATCGCCAGCTCAGGTCCTGTTTGGAAGAAAGTTGAAGGATCTCATCCCTATTCCCCAGGCACAACAATCTTTGAGCATGCGCACACGGCACCAGTGTGGAGGGAGACCTGGAAAGCTCGTGAGGAAGCTTTAAGGCTCCGGTTCTGCAAGCAATTAGAGGCAAGGAGAAGACATACACGAGCTCTTCCTGATCTTAATGCTGGCGACAGAGTGCAGATCCAGAATCAACGTGGAGCTCATCCCAATAAGTGGGACTGCACAGGAAGGGTTGTAGAGACTTTGCCACATAGCCAGTACCTAGTCAGAGTGGATGGGTCTGGCCGAATCACACGCCGCAATCGCAGGGCTCTCAGACAAATAATGGCTTTTGAGCCCGATGCCCTATCAGGACCTCCCAGTAACGCTCCACTTTGGCCAGAGGTGTCCAGCATGCCATCAAGTGCGACAACAGGTCAACAGATCTTTAGTGATAGAGAGTTATCAGATGAAGCACCCACACAGCCAGTGACATTACTCCACGAAGATGATCGAGGAATGCCACCTGCAGAGGACTCATCTGAAAGCCAAGAAGAGGAGCCTATGGAGCCCATCCAGGCTGCTCCAGATCCCATACAATCTGCACCAGACACAGCTATACCAAGTAATGTCAACAGCAAGTCACCAACACCTGTACCTCCTCGACGTTCATCCCGCCTGCGAAAGAAGCCTGCTTATCTAGTTCAACACTATGAGTTATAAAGTTTCTATGGGTAGAAACTTGGGGAGATGAAGAATAATAGGTGTGAATAAGCCATGTACAAGGTGAAGCTGATATGCAGTACAACCTAATCCTGACAAAAGGATTGTACTGCACAAAGCATGTCAGTATGAAACATTAGTAGTGGACATGCAACACATGCAGGATGAAGTGTATGCCTTTACACCCTGTGTAACTATGTGGAATATGAACATTTGTGGACATTATTGAGTGAGTGTAAATTGTGATGGTTATTGTATTTACATGTACATATCGTATATTTGTTTGGTTATTTATGTATTGTATTTTGCAGACTGTACCATCGTTCCCAAATAAAGTAGCAGCTGTTTGTATATCATCAATGCAAAAGGATAGGAGAAGTTTACCAAGAGGTCGCACTGTATTTTTGGAAACAGATTGAAATACTCTAGTTGTAGGGATTAGAGGTGGTGGTTCTGGATAAAGTTTATGAAGAGTTGTCAGGCTGATGGCGTTGATAGAGCTGCCTGTGTCCACCAGCGCTGTACATATTTTATTGCGAGGAAGAGAGGTGACACGTACCAAGTTGTGATTATATAGTTGGGTTGTAACTATTGTATCAGTAGAATCTAGGGAATAAGCGGGCGTGAGGTTGTGACTTGGTACGTGTCTTAGTTTTTTGCTGGTGGGTCAAGGTCATCTTCCAATGCATTAATGCGGGCGTAGGGGGGTGGGGACCTGCTGAATCTATTGCGGTTAATGCGTGAGTCACTCCTATTGCGCT